>MU686471.1:34391-46969 GCA_026770625.1 Nicotiana glauca
GGGGAGGGAACAAAAAGCTGAAATACACAGCCTGGAAAAGAATAGGGAAATGGATAAAAGATTAAAAATACATGTAAAAGAAGAAATTAAGAGGTATAAAATGGGCAGAACATTGACAAGAGGAGGAGACATTGAAACCCTAAGAAAAAGGAGACAGAGATTTCAGTTGAGAGCATTGAGGAAAAAGATTTATAATATACTTTTTGATATACACTCATATACACAGAAACGTAGGAGATTCTCAGACCCTAAGGGAAATCAATAGAAATAGAAAGTGAGTCTGAAATTGAGAGATATAGATCCTTTGAGAGAAAGATAATGTCTGGTTAAAATTCTTCTTCTAATTCCTGAAGTTTTCAACTTCTGAAGCAACTTGTGATTCACTTAGAGCTTTAAAAGGAATTGGTATTGGTTTTATTGGAAATTTTGGGTCTAGATTTATTGAAACTACTGTTTCATTGGTTTTCTGTTGAATCGATTCCCTAGTTTCCTTCCATTAAGTCTGGGGGCTATGTGTTTGCTACTACTGATACATTGCTGATCTGTTGTGCAGTTGGATACTGCCTCCTTACTTCCTTTTATTTTCGAATTCCAGGTACACATTCTTGGGCTACTGATTGTAAACTCAGATTTGAAGCTTGAAATGAAATGAAACCTGGAGTGTAGTAGATTCAGCATGCTGGATTCAGTTTGATTGTACTTTATTTGTTAGCAGCTTAGTTCTAATATCATTCATGTTGTAGAAATATGTCATAGGATTATGCTTAGTTAAGTTTTAATTCATATTGTATAGTTGTTTGGGACTGTTAAAAAAATGAGCATCATGGACTGTATGTTATTACCTTAGCTCTAAAAAGGATTATGTTTCCTGCAATTAACAACCAGGTTATCTATTTCTATGTTAAAAAAATGGTTGAGATTATCAGATTAGAGGCTGCTGATTATAATGAAACAATTTAACAGTAATCAGGATTAATAGTTTGTCAAATAACTCTTGTTTGAATTCTGTACGTGATGTAGACATGGATATGGTATTCTGAATTTTATAAGTGATTTATGAGTTAGTTTTTCAATTCAGGATCATTTGAAACAAATTCAAAGCATGAAAATGGCTATATGATTAATATGTTCTTTACAAGTATTAACCCTTGTGGCAATAGTGATTGTTATGTGAACGAGAATATATTTTAAATAGTTTGTGGTTAAATCCCAATCAGTTTTTTTTGTGTGTCCAGTAATTGAAAGTTAAATTTGGTATCTACTCAATATGGAGTTTGCAAACCAGTGATTTTTGAACCATTTTTGTGACTATTCCTCCGTTCATAAAAGAGATTTGGTACTTGTTGTCATTGTGTGGGCTCGATACCGAACCCCTTTGCCTTAGGCATGCAACCCGGTAACTAATGGCTTTACTGGGCCATGGGGCCTCGCGATTAGGCCAAGCCCAAGCTTTGAAACGAAATGGAGTAGTCTGTACTTAATCTTATCCCTTTAGGTTCGAAATTTAAGTTCAATGATTTAGATGTAACTATAATTCCCTTTAAGCTTTATGTAATTAGCCTGATTAGTAGAACTGTTCCATTTTTGAACAAGAATAGTCTAAAGACTTTTCAATTTAGAAACTTGGTTAGAATAATTCAAGGTATGCCATGCCAAACAAAAATGATAGCTGTGTGGTCCTCGTTTAATTGGCTTTAATTCAACCTTAGAATTCGAGGCATGCTATTTAGTAAATTTTTATGGCCCTCGCAAAGTTAACAACGCGTTAGTTGCTTTTTGGCGCGTCATTTAATATTTTTACCTTCTTAAACTCGGGTGCGCATTTATGTGACCCAAATTCAAATCTCAACAATATTAAAAAACCGCGGGTGCATTTATGTGATGTGGTTCGAGACGTATTTTAATGATGTTGCAATTCTCTTATAAAAAAATAATAATAAAAGCGGTTAAAAGTTAAAATGTACACATAGGTTCATAATTATTTAAAATCAGATAATTAAGCCGAATATAACAGTTGAGCGACCGTGCTAGAACCACGGAACTCGGGAATTCCTAACACCTTCTCCCGGGTTAACAGAATTCCTTACTTGGATTTTTGGTTCGTGGACTGTTAAACAGAGTCATTATTTTCCTCGATTCGGGATTCAACCGGTGACTTAGGATACCGTAAATCTCCCAAGTGGCGACTCTGAATTTCTTAATAAATGAATTTCATTTCGATTGTCCTTTAATTGGAAAAAAATTCCTTATTATTATACCCTTCTCCCGGGGTGTAGGTAAAATGGAGGTGTGACTGCTCTGGAGACTTTGTTGGGGACAATTAACCCAGAACCACTGGTTCAGGGTTCAAGAATTCGAGCATAGAATAATTGTTGTACCTGGCTTTGTTTATTATCTGATATTTTTACATGTTGGGCTTAATGTGCAAAATGATGCTTTTACTGCTTTGATATTATTTGAACTGTACATATAAATTGTTACGAAACCCTTCTCTTCTTATCTTCGGGGATGTGCTTGCTGGTCGAGACTCCCTATTCTGTTAGTGTCATACCTTGAAATAAGAAAGAGGCTCGAACAAGTTATTAAGCCGGATGATCTTTCGGGTCCTCGGTACGTAGCCCCCCCTCTTCGACTCGAGTTGTCCGCTCGGGTACACAGTCTAGAACAAATACCCATGTTTTGAACCTAGAATAATCAGCCTCATGCCGGATCCCTAGTAGGAACATTTGTTTTCATCATGTGCATTTGACTTTGGAGGCTCAACACAGGGGTTGGGTCTGTCTAGGACAGGTGTACCAAAATTGAAAACAGACCATCCTGATGCACCTTACGTACTGCTTGTGCATTTATTTGCTTCAGACTTACATGCTGTCCGGCTTTTGAATATTTGGAAAAAAAAGAGAGAAACAATGGTATGAGGGTTAAAGAGAGATAATTGCATGTTTTGGAAAAACCAATGTCCAAATAGTGTCGAAACTCTGTCGAATATTTTGGGGAAAATGAAAAAATAGAATGAAAAAAATGTGTTTGTTTTCAAAAATAGTTTGTTTTATTTGCCAATGAAAAAAAAGTCTTATGTTCAAAAAATAGTTTAGATATTCGCCATTGAAATGAAAAAAAGAGTCTTGTTTTAAAAAATATTTTGTTTTATTTGCCCGAACTACACCAGTTTGATTCTCACAGGGTGTGGGATACATAGGCAACCTCCATCGCGTCCAACTTCTTTTTGCAAAAAATAGCCCGAAATGAACAAAATTTTGTTTTTATTGTAAATAGGTAAGGTGATGCCGTTTTTGTCAAAATAGCCGAATGTTCCCGAAGGGAAATCCAGAAGGTTGATTTTGCATAAACAGTCACCTTTGGTCTTTTTTCAATTTTGGCTAGTTAGCGGGCACAACCTTAAAATCTTCCCCCGAAAGTGCTGAAAGGTCGTATCTGCAAAGCTGGGCTTTTGGTTTTAGAATTAAAAATATGAAAAAGAAGGGGTCAATTTTGATTTTGGAGTCAAATAGAATAAAATCATGACCGTTTTGCTTAATCACCTTAATAAATGTGCAGAATGAGCATAAGTCAGAATTTACCAGTAACAATTATGAACAAGATCCCCTTGGAGTTGCACATGTGGTGGGATGACTTGGGCGGATCAGGGTAAGACACGGTCAATTTGTACTTGGGAGGCCTCACTAGGTTGCTGAAGATTAATTTGAGGGTGGGGGGGGGGTATCATAAAGGCATTGATACCATTCTGGGACCCGGCTCACAATATATTTCACTTCTCAGATTTTGAACTTACCCCAACATTGGAAGAGATATCTGGATACATCGGGGGTCCCAAGATTCCTGTGAGACACCAATACCTGATTGCCGAGGACCATGGCCGTACACAGGTTCATGGATTCTTTGAAAATAAGCAGGGTGGTACACAACCCGGACTTGGCAGCTGGTTTTTGCACTTTACCGTTCATATACAGCAGATATGGTCATATAGGAAGGTTCAACAAGCCAGAGAACAAAATTTGTAGCAAAGGAAGCCGCGGGAAGAACATAGGTGTTTTGCATTTATGGTGGCCTTTCTGGGACTGGTGGTGTTCCCCAGAAAAGACGGGAATATTGACATACGAGTAGCTGGGGTTGTTAATACTTTGCTTACTTAGGCCAACAGCACCCTCGCACCCATAGTAGCTGAAATCTTCCACGCTCTTACTATCTGCAAAGCCGGAGGGGACTTTTTTTAGGGTTGTAATGTGCTGCTGCAGATGTGGATGATCGAACACTTATGCCATCGTCCTCGATTTATGAGTTACGGGTCGTCAAAGAAGACATGCATAGAGGAATTTTCTACGATGGTTGATGGGATCAGCTTACCAGAGGGGGTCGCAAAGTGGGTAGCACGCCTTCGTTCTGTCACTGCGTGCCAGATAGAGTGGACATTTGGATGGTTATCTATGGATGAAATCGTATATATGCCAGCCACCGGACCTCATTTCCTATTAATGGGACTCAGGAGTATTCAGCCCTATGCCCCGTATCGAGTTTTGAGGCAGTTGGAGAGATACAAAATAGTCCCGGAAAATGAGGATCTCAATGGCCAAGTAGTCGAGATCGGGCCTAACAGTCAATTCGATGAAGTAGCAGTTCACAAAATTTGGAACGAATGTGAATACTTAATAGCAAATACTTGTGTCGGGATCGGTCGAAAGGTGAAGTGTCGCCGGGATACCTTGCTTGGTATAGGAGAGAAATTGAGTACGAGAGGCCAGCCAAGAAGCCCCATCTCCAGGAATTCGTCGAAGCATCGCAAGAGCAATGGAACTGGTTGACTAAGGAAAACGAGTACAGGGCCAAAATAAGCCAATTGGAGAGGCAAGCCATGGAACTTCAATTTGAAAAGGGTGTTTAAGCCGCTGCGGATGAGGGAGAGAAAAAGAAATTGACCCAAGAAAATGAGGCCTTTAAGGCTTAGATCCGAAAAATGAAAATAGCCGCCATAAAACCAGAATGGAGCTGGGCTGCCCAAAAACTCATAAACGAACTGAAAAGGAAAGCCATCGATTGTCAAGAGGGCTTGGAAAAATCTGAAGCCAGCTTGACAAGAATCCGGGCAAGATGGAAAAAGAGTGCAGAAGAGCGAGCATAGCATATGCGACAAATGAAAAGGGACTATGAGGGGACCGTCATTATCCTGAGAGGAAAAATAGGCACTCTCGAAGATAAGGTAGTCACACAAGCCAGAGATTTTAGAGCGGATAGGAATCGCTGTTACGACCTGATGGTGTGGATGGAGGAACAAATGCATAAGTTTCAAGACCAACTCCTTCATAACTAGCAAGTGCTGGAAATGCGGAGTCAATAGATAGGACGGTTGCTACAGGAAAAGAGCAGGATTAGAGAAGGGGCCCGAACCATCGCGCATTACATTACTGCAAAATGCCGAGTATGCGAGGACATGAACCATACCACCTTTTTTGCGGCAGTGATAAAATTCGTCCAGCAAATAATGAGCGACTTGGAGAGGCTCCAAAGAGGTCTTGCACCAAGGCCCGCGGTAAGGCCGAATGATGCCTCGTGGGCCCCTGGAAATTTCGAGGTCATTAATGTATTACTGATCTTTATTTTGAGTCTGTATTTGCTCGTTAAAATTTGTAAGTTTGTCAGTTGGTCCTTTTAGGTTTGCTTTGTCATCTTTTCAAAGTCTGTAAACTTTTTTCTAAGTCTGTAATCAAAGTAGTTGTTTTTATGAAAAATATTTTGGCCAAAACTACGCCCGGTCTGATTCATGCGGGGTCATGATACGTAGGCAATCTCCATAGGATTCGACCACAACCAAAATAAAAAAATAAAAAAAATAATAATAATATAATAAAAAAATAATATAAACAAAAATAAAGAAAAAAACGAGAGAAGAGTTATAAACAGGAAAAGCGGGGATGATACAAGCAACCAAAGTAAATACACGGTAGAAGTGGTTAATTGCCTATGTGCATTCATGCCAATATGTGATTACCTATCTGTTAAGCTTTAATCACTGGCCAATTTGTTGTTGATGTTCAGAACTCAAGAAGTTAGTTCACCTAAGCATACTGGCACACTACCAGATTAAAAGGGGAAATAGAAGAAATCATGTCTGTCCCAGATCACTCCTCCATATCTCAGATAGAAAAAAAACCTAAAGAAAGTTTTAGGATTTTTGGCTCAGATGGAGCGAACAAGTGATTCGGGATAATCTTCCCATGGACAGAAAAGATGTTGTTGAGCCCCGCCAACGACAAGGTCCAGTGGTTGCTCTTGCTAAACAGCCTCCATATCGACACCGTGGATCTCCTTTTAATCCTCCCGACTGCTGCTTCTCTCCACAGAACCCCTGAAATCGTCCATCACTTCCCCGATATCCTGTCCACATTGCACCACCATATGTTCCATATCTTCAAGGCCCGCGATGGTCCGTGCTGCTCCCACAAAGGTCTCATCTGCCTCCTCAAGCATATCAGCCACCTGCCCGCAAAAGGTTCCAACCGAGGCCAGAGTACAAAATAAAAAGATTACTAAAAAAAGAGAATGCTTTCGGAGAATCTTATGCAAGTTTGTTTGAAAAGTTAAAGCGTTCCGGCCTGATTGAGTCGCTCCTCGGTTATACTCCAGACCCATATGCAAAAGGCTTTGATCCTTCTGCATGATGCATGTATCACTCTAATGTCCAAGGGCATAGCATTGAGAATTGTCGTTCTTTGAAAAAGGAAATAGAAAGAATGATTCACGAAGGGATAATCATGATCAATGACAGTGGCAGGGAGCATGCGAATTCTCTTGGGAACGTGCTGATTAAAGCTGATGATATTAATGTTGGTAATGGTCTTGGAAATATTGATGCGGAGCTGAGTGGCTAAGATGCCAAGCATGTTAATTAGAAAGATATTCCTTTTTGGCTAGCCAGGAAGGAGTCTTGGCAGTTCGCTCTGATTTTCCTTCAAGTTTGTCTAGATTATTCCAGGGTTGTAATCCATATTTTATTTTTTCAGTCTGTTTAAGTGTGCAAACCCTGTTATCTTGTATTTCCAATAAAATAAAATTTCTATTCTTCATCATTCCTGATATATTTATTTTTGTTTTCTTATTTTCTTTTTGTACAGTTCTTTTTACGCTGGTTCTAATGACATGGCATGCATGAGGAATCCTCAGCCCAGTCTAAAAATCAATCTGACTCCAAAACAATAAGTACAAGAAGTTCACCATTTATGGGGTTAAGTACACTCACCTGGAGAGGACGTGTTGCGCCCTAACTTGGGTCGCACAAAAGTTGAAACATTATCTGTCGTCATATACTACTTACCTTATCTCACGGTTGGATCCATTGAAGTATCAAATTTCATCTGTCGATTTGGAATCCCAAAGGTAATCATCACAGGTAATGGTGCTAATCTTAACAGCAATTTGATGAAGGAAGTATGTCAACAATTTAAGATTACACATCGCAATTCTACTCCATATCGTCCCAAGGCAAATGGAGCAGTCGAGGCGGCCAACAAGAACATCAAGAAAATACTGAGGAAAATGGTAGAAGGTTCCAGGGAATGGCACGAAAAATTTCCATTTGCACTGTTGGATTATCGTACTACTATTCGTACTTCAGTAGGTGCAACTCCTTATTTGTTGGTATATGGCACCGAAGCAGTAATACTGGCGGAAGTTGAAATCCAGTCCCTTCGGATTGTTGCTGAGACCGAGATTGATGATGATGAGTGGGTCAAAACCCGGTTGGAGCAATTGAGTTTGATTGATGAGAAAAGATTGGCAATGGTGTGTCATGGCCATTTATATCAAAAGAGAATGACAAGAGCATACAACGAAAAGGTGCGTCCCCAGAAGTTTGAAGTGAGTCAGCAAGTGTTGAAACGTATCCTTCCAAATTAGGCCGAAGCGAAAGGCAAGTTCTCCCCCAATTGGCAAGGACCATTCATTATGACAAGAGTGTTATCCAATGGTGCTTTGTATCTAACAGACATCGAAGGCAAATGTGTAGACATGGTCATTAACTCTGATGCGGTCAAAAGATACTCTGTATGATTTTCTTTGGTTTATTGTTGATTGCTTGTATTTGTCATTGTTTCGAAGACTGGAATGACGAAGGCAATTTGTTCTGCTATCTAAACACTTTACCATTTGTTTCCCCTTTGAGCCTTATCTATTTCTATTTCATACCCCTATTTTGGAATCAATAACGAAAAGGAAAGAAAACGAAAAAAAAATAAAATATATATATATATATATGTATATATATATAAAAGTGAAAAAGAAAAATTATAACAACAAGGAAAATCGGGTGAACTACGTTTGACTTGATTCCTTTTAAGGATACGTAGGCAGCTTCACGGCTCGGTCATAGTGAAATAAAATCGAAAGATCCCCAAGCAAGAAACTGGGGCAGAAGTTTTGTTTGTAATAAGAAATTTGGTTCCAAAAGTTGTAATTCTAACCCATTGAATTTGGTTGAGCTTTTGATACCCTTTTCTTTCCAACCATATCCAAGAACCTGTATTGATGTCCAAAGAAAGACCTCTCGATCAGTCTTTAAGAGGTGCCAAGTCAAGCAATTAAAGATGATTCATACCAGGGATAACACCCCGGTTTAAGAAATAAAAATGAAAAAAATGAGAGAGTCTTATTGGTGAAGACCCGCAAGGGCACTGTAAGGCGACAAAGGATGAGAGAAATAAGAGAGTCTTAATAGTAAAAACGCTCGAAGGGCACTATAAGGCGATGAAAGTTGGGAGAAATCCAAAATGAGAGAGTCTTATTGGTGAAAACCTTCACAGGCACCATAGGGCAGCGAGGAATAGGAGGGGAAAATGATATAAGGTTGACGACAGAGATCCGTCAAAGCATTGAGTAGAACAAAGATGGAGATTCGGCAAAAATTGGGTTGTGGAAATCTTGAAGCGCGAAGCAAGACAATTGGAAATTGATTGAATTGAATAGACTGGGTTGATTAATCCGAATTGCACAACATGATCATTGGGATCGGTTATCCCATTTAGATAAGTCCTTTTCTATTCTCAAACGATCTTCTAAAGGAAGATTTTCTTTTTTTATTTTGTCTTTTGAAATCATTGAATTTTTTCTTATTTTGACTAAGGCTTTTTCAATGATAATTTTATTTTAACAAATAAGAAGGGATTTCAAAGCTTACTACCAGTTTCCAATATGGTGCAAAGCAAAGTGTGGCTAGGACAGGCTAACGATAGTATGATGAGACAAAAGGCGTCATTGGGAATTTCGAATAATCGAAAGGTTTAAGATTCCATGAAAGGTATGGGGATTAGATAAGAAGAATAGAAGTGGAAAGCAAAAGTAGGGAAGTTTATGGATAAGGAGGGGTCAGAGGGTCGGAAATTCTCGACCGAGGTCAAGGCAGTCGGACAAAACCAAGTATGGAAAGGAGAGAAGGAAAAACCATCCCCAGCAAGAGTATCAAAACCAATCACCACACCCTAAACTGACCAAATCTTTCTGTGTTTTGAAACAGGGGCAGGAAATGTTGTTGATGGCGGAGAAATTTTCCGCTAAGGAAGAGCAAGTACTCAACAGCCACCAAACTGGGGCAGAAAATTTTCTTTGTTTTGTCTATTTTTGTCGAAATCAGGCGCCCAGCTGGAGAACAACGGAAGGCAATTAAAGTTTTCGAAAATCAGGCGCCCGCCTGGAGAACGAGGGAATACATGTCAAGTTCGGTAATCAGGCACCCACCTGGAGAACAAGGAAAGGCAATACATTTTAAGTCCAGTAATCAGGCACCCACCTGGAGAAAAAGGGAGTATAATTCGAGTTTCACATTTTAAATTCTTATTGATATTTAGTAACAGGATTCAGATAACACTCACAGATGCACTCAGCCATCGAACATGGGCAGAAAATTCCTTTTGTTTTGTTTATTTTTGAAGTCAGGCGTCCACCTGGAGAGTAAAAAACAATAGTTAAAGATAGTTGAAGTCAGGCGTCTACCTGGAAAACAAGGAACAATAGTTGAAGATAGTTGAAGTCAGGCGTCCACCAGGAGAACAATGAACAATAGCTGAAGATAGTTGAAGTCAGGCATCCACCTCGAGAACAAGGAACAATAGTTAATGATAGTTAAAGTCAGGCGTCCATCTGGAGAACAAGGAACAATGGTTGAAGATAGTTGAAGTTAGGCGTCCACCTGAAGAACAAGGAACAATAGTTGAATATAGTTGACGTCAGGCATCCACCTGGAGAACAAGGAACAATAGTTAAAGATAGTTAAAGTCAGGCACCCACTTGGAGAACAAGGAACAATAGTTGAGGATAGTTGAAGTCAGGCGTCTACCTGGATAACAAGGAACAATAGTTAAAGATAGTTGAAGTCAGGCGTTCACCTGGAGAACAAGGAACAATAGTTGAAGTCAGGCATCCACCTGGAGAACAAGGAACAATAGTTGAAGATAGTTGAAGTCAGACATCTACCTGGAGAACAAGGAACAATAGTTGAAGATAGTTGAAGTCAGGCTTCCACTTGGAGAACAAGGAACAATAGTTGAAGATAGTTGAAGTCAGGCGTCCACCGGGAGAACAAGGAACAATAGTTAAAGATAGTTGAAGTCAAGAGTCCACCTGGAGAACAAGGAACAATAGTTGAAGATAGTTGAAGTCAGGCGTCCACCTGGAGAACAAGGAACAATAGTTGAAGATAGTTGAAGTCAGGCGTCCACCTGGAGAACAAGGAACAATAGTTGAAGGTAATTGAAATCAGGCCTCCACTTGGAGAACAAGGAACAATAGTTGAAGATAGTTGAAGTCAGGCGTCCACCTGGAGAACAAGGAACAATAGTTGAAGATAGTTGAAGTCAGGCGTCCACCTGGAGAACAAGGAACAATAGTAAAAGATAGTTGAAGTCAGGCGTCCACCTGGACAACAAGGAACAATAGTTGAAGATAGTAGAAGTCAGGCGTCCACCTGGAGAACAAGGAACAATAGGTTAAGATAGTTGAAGTCAGGCGTCCACTTGGAGAAAAAGGAACAATAGATAAAGATAGTTGAAGTCAGGCGTCCACACTGGAGAACAATGAACAATAGTTGAAGATAGTTGAAGTCAGGCATCCGCCTCGAGAACAAGGAACAATAGTTAAAGATAGTTGAAGTCAGGGGTCCAGCTGGAGAACAAGGAACAATAGTTAAAGATAGTTGAAGTCAGACGTCCACCTGGAGAACAAGGAAACATAGTTGAAGATAAATGACGTCAGGCATCCACCTGGAGAACAAGGAACAATCGTTAAAGATAGTTAAAGTCAGGCGTCCACTTGGAGAACAAGGAACAATAGTTGAGGATAGTTGAAGTGAGGCGTCCACCTAGAGAACAAGGAACAATAGTTAAAGATAGTTGAAGGCAGGCGTTCACCTGGAGAACAAGGAGCAATAGTTGAAGTCAGGCGTCCACCTGGAGAACAAGGAACAATAGTTGAAGATAGTTGAAGATAGTTGAAGTCAGGCATCCACCTGGAGAACAAGGAACAATAGTTGAAGATAGTTGAAGTCAGGCTTCCACCTGGAGAACAAGGAACAATAGTTGAAGATAGTTGAAGTCAAGCGTCCACCAGGAGAATAAGGAACAATAGTTAAATATAGTTGAAGTCAGGAGTCCACCTGGATAACAAGGAACAATAGTTAAATATAGTTGAATTCAGGCGTCCACCTGGAAAACAAGGAACAATAGTTGAAGGCAATTGAAATCAGGCGTCCACTTGGAGATCAAGGAACAATAGTTGAAGATAGTTGAAGTTAGGCGTCCACCTAGAGAACAAGGAACAATAGTTGAAGATAATTGAAGTCAGGCGTCCACCTGAAGAATAAGGAACAATAGTTGAATATAGTTTAAGTCAGGCATCCACCTAGAGAACAAGGAATAATAGATGAAGATAGTAGAAGTCAGGCGTCCACCTGGAGAACAAGGAACAATAGTTGAAGAAAGTTGAAGTCAGGCATCCACCTGGAGAACAAGGAACAATAGTTGAAGATAGTTGAAGTCAGGCGTCCACCTGGAGAACAAGCAACAATAGTTGAAGATAGTTAAAGTCAGGCGACCAGCTGGAGAACAAGGAACAATAGTTAAAGATAGTTGAAGTCAGGCATCCAGCTGGAGAACAAGGAACAATAGCTAAAGATAATTGACGTTTGGCGTCCACTTAGAGAACAAGGAACAATAGTTGAAGATAGTTGAAGTCAGACGTCCACCTCGAGAAAAAGGAAAATAGTTGAAGATAGTTGAAGTCAGGTGTCCACCTGGAGAACAAGGAACAATAGTTGAAGATAGTTGAAGTCACGTGTCCACCTGGAGAACAAGGAACAATAGTTGAAGACAGTTGAAGTCAGACGTCCAGCTGGAGATCTGGAAATAATAGTTAAAGATAGTTGAAGTCAGGCGTCCACCTAGTGAACAAGGATCAATTGTTAAAGATAGTTGAAGTCAGGCGTCCACCTAGAGAACAAGGAACAGTAGTTGAAGATAGTTGAAGTCAGGCGTCCACCTGGAGAATAAGGAATAATAGTTGAAGATAGTTGAAGTCAGGCG
>MU686472.1:3102-26932 GCA_026770625.1 Nicotiana glauca
ATCACACATTTTAACTCAACTCAAATGACAACAATGCAATAATGCATATTTTTTGTAATTTCTCTTCTAACCACTTTATGGTTAATTAATTTAAAAATGCATGCAACACGTATTTTTTGTATTTTTAATTAGTTCAAAAATAAACACACATACAAGGTCCTAAAGAAAGATAACACACAATCCACATAACTCAAATGCGATACAAAACTATTTTATTTTATACTTTTGGGAGTAATTGTCGTGAGAGCAAAAATCACGTGCTCACACACACGAACACAGTATACCATCTGAGTTCACAATTCACTTTCACTTATACTCTCTTTCTGATACTTGCATTGCTGTGGACTGTGTTTGCTTTCTTCTGCACTCTTTGCTTCTATACTGGTATGTCTCAATTAGTTTACATGCTTCAACAGCAATGAGTTTAATTCTTCCTGTGTATTTCCCCTTTCCTTTACAGTCCAGTGTTTAAATAATGTGTGCAATCATTTGTTTGTTGTGAATTTGATACTTTATGAATTTCCTTACCCCCTTACCCCTTTGTATGTGAGTTATTGTTCAGGGCATAGCAGCACTCTAATATTGTTGTCTATGATCCTGAACTGGGTTCTTTTAATCCCTAACTCAATCAATTCCCACTCCATTTTCCCTTTATGTGATTGAGCCTTGGACTTGGGTTTGATAGTGTCCTAATTACTATCCAGACCTTGGTCTGACCTTCAAAAGGTCTGCTCCTAACTTGTTCAACTAAACAAGTTCTGTGCCAGCCTACCTTATGGCTAGGTATGACCACCACCTGTCATGGCTCCCTAATTCCCTTTCACTTTGCACATATTCCTAGCTATAAGGTCTGCCCCTCTCTTGCAATCCATGCTTTTGGACCCCTGAGCTCCCTCTGAACTTGGATGCCTGAGAGCTGGCTCTTCCACACTGCACTATTCTAATTCTGATGATATCCTGGGTGTAAGAAACTTAAGTGCTTTGCTATGCTAATTATTGATTTAAATAGTCGAGTCTGGTGGGGGTAAGGGCCTAACACTCTTTTTTTGTAGAAAATGAAGCACGAGATCCCCAGATTTGGCATGGTAACCAACATTCATCCAAGGCTACTGAATTGGTGGAACGACCACCATTTTAGTGATCAAACACTCGTCCGCAAGTACCTAGGGAATCTGCCTTCTCTTCTAGAGATTCAACCTAACAATAGAATCATAGAGGCTGCAACATTGTTCTGGGATAGTGACAAATATGTGTTCCGCTTTGGTGATCTAGAGATGACTCCTTTACTTGAAGAGATAGGGGGTCTAGCTGGAATTCCTTGGGAGGCTCCGGGTTTGCTTATGCCAGAAAATCGCAAAGGAAGGGGTTTCCTTAAAATGATGGGGTTGAAGAAAAACCCAGACTTAACCTGTTTGAAAGACTCCTACATCCTGTTTGACTATCTATACGAAAGGTACGACCATAGCAAGTCATATCGCACCTATTCAAACGAATTTGCTATCACCTCATTGGGGCATGTCCATAGAAGGGTCTTTGTTTTCACGTTTTGCTTTTTGGGGATGATCGTGTTCCCTATGAAGAAGGCTAGGATCCACACCAGACTAGCCATAGTAACCAAAACTTTGATGGAAGGAATTGGTGGGCAAACTTTCAGTATAGTGCCCATGATCGCCGCTGAGATATACCGCGCCTTGAACAAGTGTCAACAACAAGGTAATCATTTTGAGGGTTGCAATTTGTTGCTTTAGCTGTGGCTCGTGGAACACCTCCAGAAAGGAGAATAACGATAGGAGATCCTACGCAGAGATTGGGATGATCATATCGCCTTCCACCAGCTGAGGCGTATGAATTATATGCCAAAGATGTTCGCTCAGCCGGAAGACGCCAGAGGGTGGATAGAATTGTTCAAAAATCTGAAAGAAGACCAGGTGCAATGGATGTTTGAGTGGTTCCCTACGGATGAATTCATTGTCTGATCCCGAGCTGCACCATTTCTCATACTGATTGGTTTAAGAGGGACTTATCCTTACGTTCCTCTCCGAGCCATGAGGCAAGCTGGAACAAAACAAAGCATACCAAGGGTCGATAAAACGAGTCACCTCAGGGCTGATTTTCAAGACGATGATAGCCCCCACAGGTGCCTAGCTCAGCATTTGTGGCATTACAAAATCATTTTGGGTAAAGAATCTATTGAGCCAGACAGATACCCCGCCGGTTCTGTGCCGCATTATTTGGGTTGGTTAGAAGACAATGGCATGGGTCAGCCAAGATTTGTTCGAGGTCATAGAATTATTGACGAGCATGATGAAACACAGGCTAAGTATAATCAACTGCGCAAGAGAATCCGAGAGTGTGAAAGTGAGCATCAGGAAATACAAGAAGCCCATCAGAAATTGATCGAGGAGTGGAAAGAAATGGCTGTCAGTGCCAACAATCGGTTAGGATATTTGGAACGGGGTCTAGTAGAGTTGGAAGGGAAGTTCATCAAGAGGATCGAAGACTACCAAAATACTGAAGGAAATGCAGGCGGACATCTGGCCCGAGCCTACTTACTGCTAAGACTATGCGAGTTGGTGGAGCTGTTCGAGGGAGACAAGACTGCCAAATCTGGGGAAGGTCCTTTTGGGACCAAGTAGTTAGGAGTCCTTTATTTTTCTTTAATGATGTAATAAGGCCAATGTCCACTAGTGACATTTACTTTCTGTTATTTAGAGTCGTTTTGGATTCGTCTTATTTTTATCAATAAAATGAGGCATTTAGCATTATAAGTTCTCCAAAATTATTTGTCGTTAGGCCTACCTCGGGCATAACGAGGCACCAAAATTAGGACGCTATTTATATTCTCACACAATGTGTTTAAATACTGCAATACTTTTTCCTCAGAACCCACACTAACTTGTTACCTTTTTTGTTTTTCTTTTATTTTTTTATTCCCTTCCCCAAAGTTTATTCGCGCATTCTGGCACCATCAGCATATTCCACAAGATCCAAGGGCCCTCCACCTCCTCCTCCTCCGAGTCCTGTCCGGAACAAGAACAAAGGTAGAATGGAAAACATAAGTGCTGGAAAGGAGATTGAAAGGGAGGAAACTTCTCAGGGTACCCCGATTGCTAAGGGAACTGTTGCTCATCTTGAGCAGAAATTGATGAAATTCTAGGAAGAGTTGGACCAAGTTCGGAACTTGGCAAGCCTATCATTCTCTCTTGATGCTCCTAATTTTAACACCCAAAACCCCGTACCTCCACAAAACACCCCACAACCACAGATACAACTCACTCACTGTAACACATGTCATACTCCATATAACACTCCACAACTTATTCCCGAGCCACTGAACACCACAAATGACCATCTCCACAACACTCCTATTTTTGTGGATATTGTACCCCACTACACCCAACCAATCTCAAATGCACCTGAGTCTGATGACAAGGACTCCCACATCAGGAACTTAGCGGCAGAGCTCAAGAAATTAACCAGCCGAATTCAGGGCATGAAAGGTAACAAAGGCATTGAAGGATTGAATTACAAGGACTTGTGCATTCAACCAGATGTTAAGCTTTCGGAGGGATACAAACCTCCCAAGTTCGAAAAGTTTGATGGAACAGGAGATCCCGGAGTCCACTTGAGAACCTATTGCGATAAGCTAGTGGGGGTCGGAAGAGATGAGAAGATCTGTATGAAGCTCTTCATGGGGAGCTTAAAGGGGGATGCACTATCCTGGTACATCAGTCAAGACCCCAAGAAATGGATGAGTTGGGTAGGTATGGTATCGGATTTCATGGATAAATTCCGGTTTAATACAGAGAACGCACCAGAAGTATTCTACATACAGAATTTGAAGAAGAAACCCACCGAAACATTTCGCGAGTATGCTACTCGTTAGAGGTCAGAAGCTGTAAAGGTCAGGCCGACCCTAGAAGAAGAGCAAATGAATAGATTCTTCGTCCGGGCTTAGGATCCCCAATATTACGAGAGCTTGATGTTGATCGAGGGCCAAAAGTTTTCTGATATCATCAAACTAGGAGAAAGAATCGAAGAGGGCATCAAGAATGGTATGGTTACAAATCTTGAAGCATTGCAAGCCACCAATAAGGCTTTACAAACTGGTGGCGCGTCCAAGAAGAAAGATATGAGTGTCGTGATGGTCGTACAAGGAGCCAAATCACCACCAAAGTACCACACTTACCCATCACCTCCACTTACATATCAGCCTATCCCAAATTACCAAGCACCCGCACCCTCACATCCACCTCCCGTTTACCAGTCCTCTCCACCTCTCACATATCAACCCACCTCGCCCAGATACTTTCAACCAGCACCTGTTTACCAAGCTTATAACGCTCAACCCTCTCACTACCAATCACCACCCACCCGTCAAAATTTTCCAAGACCCAGACCAAATTTTGACCGTAAACCTCACAGACAATACACAGCAATCGCAGAACCAATTGACCAGCTATATGAAAGACTTAAGGCTGCTGGTTACGTCACCCCCATCCTAGCCAAAGCTCTAGAAAGTCCCTCCCAGTGGGTCAACCCTAACAAGACCTGTGCGTACCACTCCGGCATGAAGGGACACACCCTTGACGAGTGCCGTTCATTGAAAGATAAGATTCAGACCCTGATCGATAATAATGTCATTGCAGAAAAGGAGCCCGCTCCTAATGTTCTTAACAATCCCCTGCCTGACCACAAAGGTGGAGACATTCATATGATCGAGATTGAGGATGATTGTGACCCCAAAGGGTCAATAGGTTTGATTGCTGAAGGGGATGAACCAAAGAAGCCGACAATTATCCTTAACCCAATTGTTGTGCAGAATCAGCCCTCCATGGATAATAAGGTAAATATGTCTATACCTCTTGAATTTGAAGCGCCTTCTTCTGCAAAGGCGTCTGGGCCGATTGAAGTTGAGTTTGGAGTTCCAAAGGCACCTACACACTTTGAAGTTGTTGTGTTACCACCAAGGGTGCCTATTCCGGTGGCAATGACTGACATGACACCATTCCACTAAAATGCCACACCATGGGATTACACTACCGAATCTAGGAGGAAAGGAAAGACAAAGACATGAGAAATGATTGCCGCACAAGGAATGACTAGAACAGGGAGGGTCTATACCCCAGAGAACCTAGCTGAGTCTAGTAAGAAAGCCCCGAGACGTCCCATTGAGACAGGACCCGATGAGATTTGGAGGAAAATACAGGCTAAGGAATATTCGATCGCTGAACAATTGAACAAAACACCAGCACAGATATCTATCCTGGCTCTTTTGCAAAGTTCAGACACTCACAAGAATGCCTTAATAAAGATACTGAGCAAAGACTACGTGCCTAGTAATATAACCGGGGGTGAGATGGCGAATATGGTGGGGCAAGTGCTGGAAACCACAAAATAACCTTCCACGAAGATGAATTACTGCCAGAGGGTTTGGGTTATAACAAGGCATTACACATCACCATGCAATGCGAAGATTACTTCATCACCAGAGTCCTGATCGATGGAAGATCCAGCCTCAAGATATGTCCACTTGTAACTCTCAAAACTTTGGGAAAAGGCCTACACGAGATCAAATACGGGGCTATCAATGTCAAAGCCTTCGATGGGTCCCAGAGATCAACTATTGGAGAAATCAGCATGTGCTTGCAAATGGGACCAACATGGTTCGGCGTCGACCTCCAAGTGATAGACGTCCCGGCATCCTACAACTTGCTGTTAGGACGCCCCTGGATCTACGATGCCGGAGCCGTAGCATCGACCCTGCATCAGGCAGTAAAGTTCGAATGGAATCACCAAGGAGTGATCATTCATGGCGATGGTAGTAATCCCATATATAGTCGCTAGACTATCCCAATGATCGGAGGCAAAAGGAGAATAGGCAGAGAAATATACCACTACATCGAAAGGGTCAACGTTGTGGACAAGGACAAGTGGTGGGACAACAAGATCGAAAGTATCCTGAATTGGTGCAGGTACGAGCTTGGAAATGGGCTCGATAAAAATATTTAGGGGATCACTAAGCCCATACAAGCCACGAGCAAAGGAGACCGCCTCAGCAACTGGTCAATTAGGACCATCAGAACCCGGAGGGCTTCGGGGTAGCAAGGCTAAACGAAAGCAGCATGCATTGCATTTTTTTAGTTTACTTTACTAATTTATTTTGTTCCCGCATTGTCTTTAATTTTGAAAAGAGCTCTGATGTTTTAAATAATTTTGAATTTAATCAAAGCATTTCAGTTTATCATATATATCTCGCTTATTATTTTCTCTATCATTTACTCTATTTTATACAACATTACTATTACTTATCTTGACGATGAACCAACGACTGTGACTTGCAACGAAACAACGCAACAAAAGGACATAGACTCAGAAGAAGATGAAATAGCCGAAGAGGTCGTCAGAGAGGTTGAGAATTTTGAGAATAGACCTAAGTCCAACTTGGAAGAGACTGAGATCATTAATTTGGGAGATACAGAGAATGTCAAAGAAACTCGCATCAGTGTTCACTTGTCTCCATCAGAAAAGGAAGAGTATGCAGAATTGTTAAAAGAATATGAGGACATATTCACCTGGTCGTATGATGATATCACTGGTCTCAGCACAGCCATTGTAGCTCATAAGTTGCCAACAGATCTAGCCTGTTCGCCGGTAAAGCAGAAGCTCAGGAAATTCAAGCCCGACATGAGTCTGAAAATCAAAGAAGAGGTTACTAAGCAAGTCAAAACTAAGGTTCACAAAGTGGTAGAGTATCCAACATGGTTAGCCAACATCATGCTAGTACCAAAGAAGGACGGGAATGTTAGAATCTGTGTCGACTATCGGGATCTCAACCGGGCCAGTCCCAAAGATGACTTCCCCTTGCCAAACATACACATTCTTATTGACAACTACGCTAAGCATGAGCTGCAGTCTTTTGTTGATTATTTCGCCAGATATTATCATATATGGATGGACGAGGAAGATGCAGAGAAAATGGCTTTCATCACACCGTGGGGGATGTATTGTTACAAAATAATGCCATTTGGGTTGAAGAATGATGGTGACACCTATATGAGAGCCATGTCTACTATTTTTCCCGACATGATACATAAGGAGATCGAGGTATATATGGACAACGTCATCATCAAATCCAAGAAAGCCATTGATTATATGGAAGACCTGAGAAAGTTCTTTAATAAACTGAGAAGGTATAACCTGAAACTGAACCCCGCCAAGTGTGCATTCGGGGTTCCTGTCGGAAAACTACTGGGTTTCATCGTGAGCCATCGAGGGATAGAATTGGACCCATCAAAGGTCAAAGCCATTCAAGAATTTCCACCACCAAAGAACAAGAAGGACGTGATGAGTTTCTCGGGAAGACTCAACTATATCAGCCGGTTCATAGCCCAGTCCACAGTCATTTGTGAACCCATCTTTAAAATGCTGAAGAAAGACGCTGCTACTAGATGGACAGACGATTGTTAGAAAGCCTTTGACAGAATCAAGGAATACCTGTCAACGCCGCCAGTCTTGGTTCCTCCGGATCCAGGAAGACCTATATTACTTTACCTTGCGGTATTGGATGGAGCATTCGGTTGTGTTCTGGGACAACATGATGAAACAGGAAGAAAGGAGCAAGCCATCTATTATCTTAGCAAGAAGTTCACCCCGTACGAGGCCCTGTATTCTATATTAGAGTTCACCTGTTGTGCTCTGACTTGGGTAGCTCAGAATTTGAGGCATTATTTCTATGCCTACACAACTTATCTCATATCCAGGATGGACCCGTTGAAGTATATTTTCCAGAAGCCCATGCCTACTAGCAAGCTCTCCAAGTGGCAAATCTTGTTGAGTGAATTCGACATTGTTTACGTGACTCAGAAAGTAGTCAAGGGTCAAGCCATAACAGATCACCTTGCCGAGAATCCCATTGAAGGAGAATACGAACCCCTGAAAACGTATTTTCCTGATGAAGAAGTGTCCTTTGTAGGAGAAGACATTGCAAAATCCTACGATGGTTGGAGGTTATTTTTCGACGGAGCCGCAAATTTCAAAGGAGTTGGCATAGGGGCAGTCCTAGTATCAGAAACCGGCCAGCATTACCCGGTGTCCGCCAAGCTAAGATTCCCTTGCACAAATAATATGGCTAAATACGAAGCTTGCATCCTGGGACTCAAGATGGCCATTGACATGAACATTCAGGAGTTGCTAGTGATCAGGGACTCAAACCTGCTCATACATCAAGTTCAAGAAGAATAGGCAACCAAAATTCCAAAATACTTCCCTATTTGCATCACATACAGGAGTTAAGGAAAAGATTCACAAAGACGGAATTTCAGCATGTCCCCAGGGTCCAGAATGAGTTCGCTGACGCACTAGCCACTTTATCATCCATGATCCAGCATCCAGATATGAACTTCATTGATCCCATCCCAGTAAGTATTTATGATCAGCCAGCTTATTGTGCTCACATTGAGGAAGAAGTAGATGGAAAACCATGGTTCCACGACATCAAAAGATACTTGACAACGGGGGAATATCCAGAACTTGCCAGCGCCACTCAGAAACGCACACTTCGAAGATTATCCAACAACTTCTTTCACAGCGGAGGAATCCTGTATAGGAGGACTCCCCATTTGGGTTTGTTAAGGTGTGTCGAAGCAAAAGAAGCAACCAGACTATTGGACGAAGTGCACGCAGGGACCCGCGGGCCACACATGAATGGTTTTGTCTAGCAAAGAAGATAGTCCGAGCAGGTTATTTTTGGATGACTATGGAAAGAGATTGTGTCTAGTACGTTCGCAAATGCCATCACTGTCAGATACATGCAGATATGATAAAGGTGCCTCCAAACGAGCTTACTACAACAAGCTCATCGTGGTCGTTCGCCGCCTGGGGAATGGATGTCATTGGACCTATTGAGCCTGCCGCATCTAATAAGCACAGATTTATCCTGGTGGCAATCGATTATTTTACCAAATGGGTTAAAGCAGCGTCATACAAAGTAGTGACTAAGAAAGTTGTGGCATACTTCGTCCGTGATCGTATTGTTTGCCAATTCGGGGTTCCAGAATCAATCATCACTGACAATGGTTCCAATTTCAACAACGACTTGATGAAAGCAATGTGTGAAACGTTCAAAATCAAACATAAGAACTCTACAGCCTACAGGCCTCAGATGAAAGGAGCTGTAGAGGCGGCCAAGAAGAATATCAAGAAGATACTAAGGAAGATGGTCTAAAGTCACAATCAATGGCATGAGAAGTTAGCATTTGCTTTGCTGGGATACCGCACCACGGTCCGCACAACAACCGGGGCAACTCCCTACATGCTAGCTTATGGTACAGAGGCGGTCATTCCCGCCGAGGTAGAAATTCCTTCCCTAAGGATCATACAAGAAACAGAGTTGGACGACGTAGAATGGGTAAAAGGTCGTTACGAGCAATTAGCCCTTATAGATGGAAAAAGGATGAATGCAGTTTGCCACGGTCAGTTGTATCAGAACAGAATGTCCAGAGCCTTCAACAAGAGAGTTAAGCCAAGGAAGTTTACACCGGGGCAGCTGGTGTTGAAGAAAATATTCCCGCATCAAGATAAAGCCAAGGGGAAATTCTCTCTCAACTGGCAAGGTCCGTACATGGTTCACCGGGTTCTAACTGGAGGAGCCCTTATCCTTGCAGAAATGGACGGAGAAGTCTGGCCAAAGCCAATCAATTCAGATGCAGTAAAACGATACTATGTGTAATCTTATGATTTCTTTATGATGTAATTTGAACTATGCCTGACCTGATTCCCGTTTAAGAGGGGATACGTAGGCAGGCCTATGGGTTCGGTCACAAGTTAATAAAAATCCCATTTTCCCCTATTATTGGAACTGGGGCAGAATTTTGAGGAGGACCCTCAAAATTTCGAAGGTGGTCTTCAGCCGCTCATCACCAAGAATGTCACCTCAGTAAACTGGGGCATAATTTTGAGGACGACCCTCAAAATTCCGAAGTTGATTTTTCATTCATTCAGCGCAGCCGTCAGAAGTGCCAGCCCAGTAATTGGGGCAGAATTTTGAGGAGGGCCCTCAAAATTCCGGAGCAAGAGAAGTTGCAATGCTTTGAACCATGTTGTCGTCGTTGGTTCATTAAACAAAACTATTTTCTACTTACGTTATATTTGTTAAATCATGCATAACTATGGTCCATGTAGCTGCTGTTTAGCGACGCTACCCCAATGATACGCGACATGAAGATTCAAGGAAGAACGAACTAACCTTTCACCCTCTTACAAAACTCACGACTTTCTTTGGATGCAGGCACCAAGTATTCACATTCGCTATCCGCACACAATATCCCCAGCAGTCGCAGTATCACAATCAGCTACCAGCTAAGAATTTTTACTTACTATTCGCTTTTATCTCATTTGCATAAGGCTACCTTTCTGCCTTCCGAGACTAAGCATTGTCTCCATCCTACATTGCATAAGGCTACCTTTCTGTCTTTCGAGACTAAGTGTTGTCTCCATCCTGCATCATCTACATAAGGCTACCTTTCTGCCTTCCGAGACTAAACATTGTCTCCATCTGCATTTCCTGCATTGAATAAGGCTACCTTTCTGCCTTCCGAGACTAAGAGTTGCCTCCATTTGTATTTCCTGCATTGCATAAGGCTACCTTTCTACCTTTCGAGACTAAGTGTTGTCTCCATCTGCATTTCCTACATTGCATAAGGCTACCTTTCTGCCTTCCGAGACTAAGCGTTGTCTCCATCCTGCATCATCTGCATAAGGGTACCTTTCTGCCTTCCGAGACTAAACGTTGTCTCCATCTGCATTTCCTGCATTGCATAAGGCTACCTTTCTGCCTTCCGAGACTAAGCATTGCCTCTATATGCATTTCCTGCATTACATAAGGCTACATTTCTACCTTCCGAGACTAAGCGTTATCTACATCCTGCATCATCTGCATAAGTCTACCTTTCTGCCTTTCGAGGTTAAACTCTACCTCCAGCTGCATGGCTGAAATACTGCCACTTCTATTTTGTATCGGTTGAAACATCGCCACTCTATCTCTCTTGCAGTCGGCTGAAATATCGCCAAACTTTATTTAAATTCTACATCGGCTGAAACATCGCCTGTTTTATTCAAATTTCCGTCGGCTGAAATATCGCCATTTACGTTTTTGCATCGGCTGAAATATCGCCAAACCATTATTTAAATTCTCTGTTAGCTGAAATATCACCATTTACATTTCTCTGTCGGCTGAAATATCGCCATTTTACTTTACACATCGGCTAAAACATCACATGTTTTATTTAAATTTTCGTCGGCTGAAATATCGCCATTTACGTTTTTGCATCGGCTGAAACATCGCCTGTTTTATTCAATTTTCAGTCAGCTGAAATATCGCCATTTACGCTTTTGCATCGGCTGAAATATCGCCAAATCTTGCATTTCATGGGCTGAAATATCGCTAAACTGTCCAAAGGCATCATCGTTCGGAGGCATCATCATCATAGCCCGAGAACACCATGCCATGGCCCGAGGATCCCACTTTATATCTTGCACATCATTATTCAAAGGCATCATGGTTCGGAGGCACCATTATCATAGCCCGAGAAAGTCATTTCATAGCCTGCGAATCCTTTAATTTTGCACTTCATGGCCCACGACATCATGGTCTGAGGACGCCATCCTAACCGTCCAAGGACAACATTCATGGTCCAACGGGAACTTGCATCATGTTTAAGTTTACGCGCGATATATGCCTATATTGCTCATTTGCAGGTATACCGGCTAGCAACGGGTATCTCAGCAGGAGCGATCCCACTCCGGCTCCCGCAGCCTATCAACTTCAAAACACCTCTTGCTTCCCCCAAGCGTTGTGTCCGTCCTTTCAAATCTCCATTGGCATGTTTCGTCAAGGTTTCTTGAACTACATACGGCCTGATTCTTGTAAAACCAGGGATATGTAGGCAACTCAGAAACCATATCTCAGTCATATCCTTTTCAAATCGCCGCTTCCGGTCAAAATTGGCCATCATATCTTTACCCGACAACTCTTTCATCCTTCCCGGATAAATAGGGGCAGCTGTTGATACCCAATTTTTTCCTAAGTATTTTATATACCCAAATATACTTTCAAAATGACATATACATGCATATATAAGCATACCCAAGTGTTTTAGTATTATTCCCAAATTTTTAAGAATTTTTAAAATCAATTTATTGTCTATTTTAATAGTACAAAATCCAATAATTAATCCTAAAATTATCATTTTGGTAAATAATTTATTTTATTCTCATATTTACATCAAAATATAATTAAGATAATTTTTGTATATTTTTACAAATTTGTTTGGTATTTTTTAAAGCTAATTGCATATAAATGCAATTATAGTCTATTTTATGGTTAATAGTGTTTTATAATTGTAAAATTAGTTCCAGTAATTTTTTAATTAATATATATATGCATTATTAATTGGTTCAGCATCTTTAATTTTCTTTTAAAATTATTTTTACTATTTTTATAAAATAAAAGGGAAAAACTGGCTATCTCAATTATAGCCCAATTTATTTCTATTTTAGCCACATTTACATTTCAATTTTAACCTAAAATTGACCCAACCTTAAGCCCAAATCAGACCCAAAATTCCCTACCCAATTTCTTAATTAACCCGACCCAACACTCAACCACCCGAACCAGCTCGTGTTCCTTTTAATCTGAGCCGTTGATCATTTTGATCAACGGCCCAGGCTCCCCCTTTCCATTTTTAATTCCAAACAACCCTAACCCTATCCCCATTCTCCAAATCCTCCGCCTCTGGTTCCTCTCATCTCTCTCGAACCCTCTCGACCTCTGAAACCCTAATACCCACCTACCTCCCCCTTCGACCTCAAATCACCAGAATCCATGGCTAAATAATCTCCTACTCTCACACACCTGCTCATTAAATATTCAAGGCTAGACCTCGAAGGTCCTCATCCATACCTAACTGATTCGATTTTCTTTGGCCATTTCCAGCTTTGCTCCGACGTATCTCAGCCTATCGAGCCTGGATTCGACCTTGCTAGCTCAGAACCATTCTCGAGACTTCCAAGCCTTCTCGTCCTTTTGGGTTCTCAGAAACACTTGCCTAATCGAGGTTCCTTTTTCTCTTATTCGTCTAGATCTATGCTATGTGTGCCATTTTAGAGTTTTCCCCAATTTTCCCTTTTCAAAACTCTTCGAATCCTATTTTTTAGGGTTTTCTAAAAATGGGTTCTAAATGTCTCTGATTCTTTTACTCATTTTATGTATGTTCATGCTCGTTGTCTTATTCCTTATTATGTTCAAGCCTGCTCTTGTGTTTCTTACTGGATCTTTTACGGAGATTCTTTTACCTCTTTTGTTCGTATATTAGCCTAGGTTATTGACTCGCCTTTGATTGTATGTTTAAGCTCATGCTTTGATTTTGTTTCTAAGTTTTGTTGATCATGATTTTGCCTGCCTTCGTTTTAAAACTCATAATTTCCTCTTACTTCTGTTTGTGCATATCTGCCTATCTCTGTGACTTTGAACAATTACCTCATCTCCAACTCCATGTGAAACCCTAAGACTTGGGGAGTTTTTCTTTTCTTTAAAGTGAATGACACCAGGGTGCCACTCTAAAACCCTAGGTTTACATACTCACGATGAGTCTATAATCGAATTTATGAACTTATTTGCCTGTGATTATGGAAAAAACTCTCATTGTTCTTCTTTGTTTTGAACTGCATGCTTATATATAAGCTTCCCTTTCAAAGTTTTATTTATTTATTTACTTTAAAATTCCTTTTATCAGGCTTAGAAATTCATCACTAATTTATCTTGATTGAACCTCTTTTACCTTACTGATGTTTTCCTTAAATAATTGATCATGTATCTTCTGTGATTTTATACCAACGTTCGAATTATTTACTTCCTTAACTGTATCAGTCTCTATGTGATTTACAACTAGATTCGAGATCCCTTGACTGATGTTTTTAAAACTTATACCTTATTCTTATTAATGTGCTTTCTTTCCTTAAATATCCAATTATGTATTTACCCCTTATTTGTATGCTATGCGCAATATGTTTACTTGATCTCCCTCCTTAAATAACTCTTGCCCTTTACTGTTCAAATTTGAATTCCCCAATTAAAGGGATTTTCTGCTGTTGGTTAATTCTAATTGGTGCATGGTTATTTTCTTACCTTGTTCCCTATCTGATTCCAAACTATAAATACTCTTCTCCCCTCTCTTTGAACACACGAACATAGTATACCATCTGAGTTCACAATTCACTTTCACTTATACTCTCTTTCTGATACTTGCATTGCTGTGGACTGTGTTTGCTTTCTTCTGCACTCTTTGCTTCTATACTGGTATGTCTCAATTAGTTTACATGCTTCAACAACAATGTGTTTAATTCTGCCTGTGTGTTTCCCCTTTCCTTTACAGTCCAGTGTTTAAATAATGTGTGCAATCGTTTGTTTGTTGTGAATTTGATACTTTATGAATTTCCTTACCCCCTTACCCCTTTGTATGTGAGTTATTGTTCAGGGCATAGTAGCACTCCAATATTGTTGTCTATGATCCTGAACTGGGTTCTTTTAATCCCTAACTCAATCAATTCCCACTCCCTTTCCCCTTTTATGTGCTTGAGCCTTGGACTTGGGTCTGATAGTGTCCTAATCACTATCCAGACCTTGGTCTGACCTTCAAAAGGTCTGCTCCTAACTTGTTCAACTAAACAAGTGGCCAGGTGTGTGCCAGCCTACCTTATGGCTAGGTATGACTACCCCCTGTCATGGCTCCCTAATTCCCTTTCACTTTGAACATATTCCTAGCTATAAGGTCTGCCCCTCTCTTGCAAGCCATGCTTTGGGACCCCTGAACTCCCTCTAAACTTAGATGACTGAGAGCTGGCTCTTCCACTCTGCACTATTCTAATTCTGATGATATCCTGAGTGTAAGCAATGCCTGGAATCCCTGAGATTCCTCGGAACTTTGAAACACCTTGGATAAAGAGAAGATTTTGGAAATCTGGATCCCGGAGTTGGTTAAATACAGATTATTGGACATCAAGATTGAATTAGGTTGTTTGGATCTAGCTGTTAGCTTTTGATGTATCTTTAATTTCCAGTTTGATTTATTGAGTTGTAATAATTTTGTATGAAACTTGGGGAATATAGTAAAAGGGTGTGGGAGGGGTCTTTACTTTCTTGCATCCAAAGGGTAGAAATCATGATTTAGGACTTTACTTTTTAATTAAACTAGAAATCCTGCCTATTGGGGCTCTAATACTGATTTAATCACATAGAAACCATGCCTATATGATTTAACGCTTAACTCACCTAGAAAGCATGTTTATAGGATTTAATCCTCATATTCTGTAACTATGCGTCACGAGTGTAAATTCCCTGAAAATTGATAGATATCATGCCTATAGGATATGCATATTCATTAGGCAAATTTAGGAAGCATCTTTTCACAAGTTCATTAACAAGTGCTAAAAACATAGACATCATGCCTATAGGATTTTTGCATCAAACTCGTTAGCTCTTTAAAAGCAAAAATAATTGGTTAATTGGTTCCTAAACGACTAACTTTGTAACGTTTTCCAAACTTTAACCTTTGATAAAACTCTTTTAAACCAGTGTGTATTTGACCCAAAAATCGAGTTTTCTTCAAATTTGCATATCTTTTCTAACACAGCTTCTCTAATATTCTGCCTAAATGCATTTCTTTTCAAAACGATCCCTGAACTCGTTGTTTAAATCAATACCGCAATTTACTCTTTAAAGTTTGTCTCTTCTGGATTTCAATAACTACTCTTTCTGCATGTGCAATTAAAACAGTCCTCTGACCCCTTTTAAAATTTCTTTGTTGTCCTAAGTCTACAGTCCCCCTTTTCCTCTTTTAAAACACCTCTGCATTAGTTATCTTCTAAAAATCAGTGCTTTTCTTTAAATACTTTAATATCCAAGAACTGTATCCAAGTTGCCTAATGCATACTTTCTGTCTAAATATATCTGTTGAACTAGTCCGCTCGCTGCGTAATTTTAATCTAAGACCTAAATTAGTATTTGCTAAGGCGTGCTAAACCAAATGATTGTTTGATTTTTGGGGTTAATTTGAGCCTTGTATGGTTGTTTGTTCCCTCCTTTTACTTGCTACTTGTTTTGAATGTCGCAACTAGAATTTTATCTTTTAAAACTCCATAAAGGCCCCCATCCCTTTCTTCCCTTTTAGGATTAGAAGTCCTAATACCCCGAGACTGATAGTTTGGGACGGGTAATAGCATGCAGTAGGTAAATGATACCATTCCGTGCTTTAATACCTAAACGGGTGGGAAGGGTAGACATGGAGATGATGATTACACGATAATACTTCGCGTACAATTGAGTACCGGTGTTGTGCGAATGATCCATGTAATGTATAAACCTAGGACCCCTCTCCCTCTTTATTAGTTGTTATTTTCAGATTTTTTTCTTCAAAAAAGTTGTCCAAAACTTTTTCGAACTTTCATCTTTTGTTTATTTCCTTAAGTTATTTGCATTATTTATTTGATCCCTCCCTCATTGCATATCTCTCCTTAATTTACAAAATTGTTATCCTTTAGTTTCAGCATCTTTAAATCCTTTTCGCACTCCTATTTGTAACAATTTTCCCATATTTGCAATGCTTGCTTGTTTATTTATTTACATTTGCATTTATAGTCCCAATTGTAGCATGACCGGGAACCACACTAGTGGATCTTGAGGGGTGCCTAACACCTTCCCCTCGAGATAATTTCAAGCCCTTACCCAAACTCTGGTTTTCATCTTTAATTTTCTCTAAAAAGTGTCCTGATGCGCTATAATCATTAGGTGGCGACTCTCCAACTCTCAAAAACCCAATTTCCAAAGTGGGAAAAGAGTTGTCTTCCCGAATGTCGTGAACCCGATTTCGCCCTAGATAAAAGGGGGCGTCGACGACACTTATATATGTACCAATATGCTATTTAAAAATATTTAGGTATAAGAAATACTTTGGAAAATATTGGGTATCAACATCTGCCCTTCTTTACTCGGTAAGGATGAAAGAGTTGTCGGGTAAAGATATGATGGCCAATTTTGACCGGAAGCGGCAATTTGAAAAGAACTTGACCGAGCTCTGGTTTCTGAGCTGCCTACATATCCCTGGATTTACAGGAATCAGGTCATATGTAGTTCAGGAACCATTGATGGAACATGCCGATGGTGATTCGAAAGAGATGGGCACGATGTTTATGGGGAAAGAGGTATTACTTGATCGGCGGCGGGGCCTGGAGCGGGATCTCTCCTGCAGGGATGGCCATTGGTAGCCAGTGTACCTGCAAGTGAGCAATATAGGCGTATATTGTGCATAAACTTAAACATGATGCAAGTTCCCGTTGGACCATGAATGTTGTCCTTGGATGGTTAGGATGACGTCCTCGGGCCATGATTTCCTGGCCTATGAAGCGCAAAATTAAAGGATTCATAGGCTATGAAATGATGTTCTCGGGCTATGATAATGGTGCCTCCGAACCATGATGCTTTTGAATAATGATGTGCAAGGTATAAAGTGGGGTCCTCGGGACATGGCATGGTGTTCTCGGGCTATGAAGGATGATGCCTCCAAACAATGACACATTCGGACAGTTTTGCGATATTTCAGCCCATGAAATGCAAGATTTGGCGGTATTTCAGCTGATGCAAAAGCGTAAATGGCGATATTTCAGCCGATGCAAAAGCGTAAATGGCGATATTTTAGCCGATGCAAAGATTGTAAATGGCGATATTTCAGCCGACAGAACTTTAAATAAAGCGAGCGATGTTTTAGTCGATGTAAAAAGTAAAATGGCTATATTTCAGCCGACCGAAAGCATAGACATAGATGATGATGGAGATTTAAATATGAACTAGCAATCTTTCAGCCGATGTAGAATTTAAATAAAGTTTGGCGATATTTCAGCCGATTTCAAGACATAAGTAAAGGGTGGCGATATTTTAGCCATGCAAGGGAGCGTAAATGGCGATATTTCAGCCGATTGCAAGATGTGAGGTGTCGATATTTTAGCCATGCGAGAAAAATGAAGTGGCAGTATTTTAGCCATGCAGGTGGAAGTAGAGCTTAACCTCGGAAGGTAGAAAGGTAGCCTTATGTAATGCAAGAAATGCAGATGGAGACAACGCTTAGTCTCGGAAGGCAGAAAGGTAGCCTTATGCAATGCAAGAAATGCAGATGGAGACAATGCTTAGTCTCGGAAGGCAGAAATGTACCCTTATGCAATGCAGATAATGCAGATGGAGACAACGCCTAGTCTCGAAAGGTAGAAAGGTAGCCTTATGCAATGCAAGAAATGCAGATGGAGACAATGCTTAGTCCCGGAAGGGAGAAAGGTAGCCTTATGCCATGCAGATAATGCAGATAGAGACAACGCTTAGTCTCGGAAGGTAGAAAGGTAGCCTTATGCAATGCAGATAATGTAGATGGAGACAACACTTAGTCTCGGGAGGCAGGAAGGTAGCCTCATGCAATGAGATAAAAGTGAATATTAAGTAAAAAATTCTTAGTTGATAGCTGGTAGTTGATTGTGATATTGCGGCTGTTGGGGATATTGCGTGCGGATAGAAAATATGAATATGTGTGACGGTTCAATGCGATTGCATAATATATTTGGTAATTTTGTAACTTGGGTGCCTGCATCCAAAGAAAATTGTGAGTTTTGTAAGGGGGGGAAAGGTCAGTTCGTTTTCCCTTGAATCCTGGCATTGCGTATCATCAGGGTAGCGTTGCTATACAGCGGCAGTTCAGACAATAATTATGCATGATTTAGTAAACATATCATAAGTAAAAAAAATAGTTTTCTTTTAGCCGAACCAACAACTGTGACGCGGTTCGAGACATTGCAACCTCTCTTGCTACGGAATTTTGAGGGTCCTCCTCAAAATTCTGTCCCGGTTTACTAGGGTGGCACTTCTGACGGCTGCGCTGAATGACTGAAGAATCAACTTCAAAATTTTGAGGGTCCTCCTCAAAATTCTGCCCCAGTTTACTGAGGTAACATCTTTGGCGATGAGTGGCTGATGACTGACTTCGGAATTTTGAGGTTCCTCCTCAAAATTCTACCCTAGTTCCAAAATAGGGGGGGGAATAAAAATTTTATTAAATTGCGACCGAACCCATAGGGCTGCCTACGTATCCCCTCTTAAACAAGAATCAGGTCAGGCGCAGTTCAAATTACATCATAAGGAAATCATAGGTGATTACACATAATACCGTTTCACTGCGTCTGAGTTGATTGGATTTGGCCAGACTTCTTCGTCCATTTCTGCAAGAAAAGGGTTCATGCAGTTAGAACTCGGTGAACCATGTACGGACCTTGCCAGTTGGGAAAGAATTTCCATTTAGCTTCATCTTGATGTAGGAATATTTTCTTTAACATCAACTGCCCTGGTGTAAACTTCCTTGGCTTAACTCTTTTATTGAAGGCTCTGGACATCCTGTTCTAGTACAACTGACCGTGGCAAATTGCATTCATCCTTTTCCCATCTATAAGGGCTAACTGTTCGTAGCAACCCTTTACCCATTCTGCGTCGTCCAACTCTGCTTCTTGTATGATCCTCAAGGAAGGAATTTCTACCTCGACGGAGATGACCGCTTCTGTGCCATAAACCAGCATATAGGGAGTTGCTCCGGTCGATGTGCGGACTGTGGTATAGTAACCCAACAAGGCGAATGATAACTTCTCATGCCATTATTTGTGACTTTCAACCATCTTCCATAGTATCTTCTTGATATTCTTGTTGGCTGCCTCTACAGCTCCATTTATTTGAGGCCTGTAGGATGTAGAGTTCTTGTGTTTGATCTTGAATGCCTCACACATTGCTTTCATGAAGTCGCTGTTGAGATTGAAACCATTATCAGTAATGATTGATTCTAGAATTCCGAATCAGCAAACAATATGGTCACGGATGAAATCTGTCACAACTTTCTTAGTCACTACTTTGTATGACGTTGCTTCAACCCATTTGGTAAAATAATCGATTTCCACCAGGATAAACCTGTTCCTGTTTGATGCGGCAGGCTCGATAGGTCTAATGACGTCCATCCCCCAGGAGGCGAATGGCCATGGTGAGCTTGTTGCAGTAAGCTCGTTTGGAGGAACCTTTTTCATATTTGCATGTATCTGATAGCGATGGCACTTGCGAACATACTTGATACAGTCTGTTTCCATAGTCATCCAAAAATAACCTGCTCGGAGTATCTTCTTTGCTAAAATAGAACCATTCATGTGCGACCTGCAAGTTCCTGCGTGCACTTCGTCCAATAGTCTGGATGCTTCTTTTGCTTCGACACACCTCAATAAACCCAAATCGGGCGTCCTCCTATACAGGATTCCCCCACTGTGAAAGAAATTGTTGGATAATCTTAGAAGTGTGCGCTTCTGAGTGGTGTTGGCAAGCTCTAGATATTCACCTGTTGTCAAGTTCCTTTTGATGTCGTGAAACCATGGTTTTTCGTCTGCTTCTTCCTCAAAGTGAGCACAATAAGCTAGTTGATCATAAATCCTTACTGGGATGGGATCAATGAAATTCGTAGCTAATGCGTCAGCGAACTCGTTCTGGACCCTGGGGACATGCTAAAATTCTGTCTTTGTGAATCTCTTCCTTAACTCCTATATGTGATGCAAGTAGGGAAGTATCTTAGTGTTTTTGGTTGCCCACTCTTCTCAAACTTGATGTATGAGCAGGTCTGAGTCCCCAATCACTAGCAACTCTTGAATGTTCATGTCGATGGCCATCTTGAGCCCCAGGATGCAAGCTTCATATTCATCCATATTATTTGTGAAAGGGAACCTGAGCTTGGCAGATACCGGGTAATGCTGGCCGGTTTCTGATACTAGGACTGCTCCTATGCTAACTCCTTTGAAATTTTTGGCTCCATCGAAAAACAACCTCCTACCATCGTAGGATTCTGCAATATATTATCCTACAAAGGACACTTCTTCATCAGGAAAATATGTTTTTAGGGGTTCGTATTCTCCGTCAACAGGATTCTCGGCAAGGTGATCTACTATGGCTTGACCCTTGATTGCTTTCTGAGTCACGTAAACAATATCGAATTCACTCAGCAGGATTTACCACTTGGCGAGCTTGTCGGTGGGCATGGGCTTCTGGAAGATATACTTCAATGGGTCCATCCCGGATATGAGATAAGTGGTGTAGGCACAGAAATAATGCCTCAATTTCTTATCTACCCAAGTCAGAGCACAATAAGTGCGCTCCAATAAGGAATACCGGGCCTCGTATGGGGTAAACTTCTTACTGAGATAGTAGATTGCTTGCTCCTTCCTCCCCGTTTCATCATGCTATCCCAGAACACAACCGAATGCTCCATCCAAAATTACGAGATAAAGTAATAGGGGCCTTCCCGGCTCGGGCGGAACTAAGACTGGTGGCGTTGACAGGTATTCCTTGATTATGTCAAAGGCTTTCTGACAATCGTCAGTCCATTTAGTAGCATCGTCTTTCTTCAGCATTTTAAAGATGGGTTCACAAATGACTGTGGACTGAGCTATGAACCGGCTGATATAGTTGAGCCTTCCCAAGAAACTCATTACGTCCTTCTTGTTCTTTAGCGATGGAAATTCTTGAATGGCTTTGACTTTTAATGGGTCCAATTCTATTCCTCGATGACTCACGATGCCCAGTAGTTTTTCAGTAGGAACCCGGAATGCACACTTGGAGGGATTCAGTTTCAGATCGTACATTTTCAGTCTGTTGAAGAAATTTCTCAAGTCTCCCATATGATCAGTGGCTTTCTTGGATTTGATGATGACGTCGTCCATATATACCTCGATCTCCTTGTGTATCATGTCATGGAAGATAGTAGTCATGGCTCTCATGTAGGTGGCGCCAGCATTCTTTAACCCGAATGGCATCATTTTGTAACAATACATTCCCCACGGCATGATGAAAGCCATTTTATCTGCATATTCCTCATCCATCCATATCAGATGATACCCGACGAAATAATCAACAAAAGATTGCAACTCATGCTTGGCGCAGTTTTCGATAAGAATGTGTATGTTTGGCAAGGGGAAGTCATCTTTGGGACTGGTCCGGTTAAGATCCCGATAGTCAACACAGATTGTAACCTTCCCATCCTTCTTTGGTACTGGCACGATGTTGGATAACCATGTTGGATATTCTACCACCTTGAGAACCTTAGATTTGACTTGCTTAGTAACCTCCTCTTTGAATTTCAAACTCATGTCGGGCTTGAATTTCTTGAGTTTTTGCTTTACCGGCGGGCAGGCTGGATCTGTTGGCGGTTTGTGGGCTACAATGGATGTACTGAGACCAGTTATATAATCATACGACCAGGCGAATATGTCTTCATATTCCTTTAAAAGTTCCGTATATTCTTCCTTTTCCGATATCGACAAGTGGACACTGATGCGAGTTTCTTTGACATTTTCTGTATCTCCCAAATTAATGAACTCAGTTTCTTCCAGGTTGGACTTAGGTCTATTCTTAAAATTCTCAGATTCTCTGACGACCTCTTCGGGTATCTCATCTTCTTCTGAGTCTATGTCATTTTGTTGCGTTGTTTCGTTGCAAATCACAATCGTTGGTTCATCGTCAAGATAAGTAATAGTAGTGATGTATAAAATAGAGTAAATGATAGAGAAAACAATAAGAGCGATATATATTATAAACTGAAAAGCTTTGATTAAATTCATAATTGTTTGAAACATCGGAGGTCTTTTTTGAAATTAAAAACAATGTGGGAAGGAAATCAACTAGTAAAGTAAGATAAAAATGAGATGCATGGTGCTTTTGTTTAGCCTTGCTACCCCGAAGCCTTTCAGGCCCTGACGGTCCTAATTGACCAATTATTGAGGTGGTCTCCTCTGTTCACAGCTTGTATGGAAGGGCCTTCCTCCCCTTCCTCCTCGAAAAGAACAAAGCAGTCCATATCATCATCCTCCAGGAACAAATTATTCATGGCTGCCAATGCTTCACCTTCTTCTGACCCATATATAGTATCTGCCGGTTGGAAGGTCTGTTCCAGGCTAGGTATCGGAAAATCTAAGGGATAGTAGGGGCCGCGCCATGGTGGCGACTAATTTTGGAATTCCTCCCAGGTATAACCGTACCCTAAGCGAAATATAGTACCGTGCTTCTTTAGTTTGATGGGCTTAGTGATCCCCTGAATATTTTTACCAAGTCCCTTTCCAGGCTCGTACCCACACCAATTCAGGATACTTTCGATCTTTTTGTCCCACCACTTATCCTTATCTACAGCGTTGACTCTTTCAATATGGTGGTATGTTTCTATGCCTATTCTCCTTCTGCCTCCAATCATTGGGATGGTCTAGCGACTATATATGGGGTTACTACCATTGCCATGAATGATCACCTCTTGGTGATTCCATTCGAAATTCACTGCCTCATGCAGGGTCGATGCTACATCTCCCGCAGTGTGGATCCAGGGTCGTCCTAACAGCAGGTTGTAGGATGCCAGGACGTCTATCACTTGGAAGTCGACGTCAAACCATGTTGGCCCAATTTGCAAGCAAAGGCTTATTTCTTCGATGGTGGATCTCTGGGACCCATCGAAGGCCTTGACATTAATATCCCCATCTTTGATCTCGTGCAGTCTTTTCCCAAAGTTCTGAGAGTTATCAGCGGACAGATATTGAGGCTCGATCCTCCATCGATCAGGACTCTAGTGATGAAATAATCTTCGCATTGCACGGTGATGTGTGTAAACACGTGATTTTTGACCCTCCCCGAGAATTTTCACATTTTTAGCATAAATATTTAATTTAAGCCTAATAT
>MU686474.1:0-19859 GCA_026770625.1 Nicotiana glauca
TGGGTTTCACATATTTCTTCCACAACCTCCTTCCCTTTGTACATTACCATCGCTTTATTGTAGCTCCATGGCACGTCTTTCTCGCTGATTATCGGCCTCTGCATTACTGGTTTGATAACAACTGGCCCTATGCATGCTGGCTTGCTTGGTACCCCTCGCACCGTTACTTTGACCGGCTCTAGACTCTTTGCAACAATAGACGATCTCTTCCCTATCACCACCACTGGCTTGACATCTACCTTCTCCAACTGTACCACCTCTTTTCCACTGGTTGACTTTTGTTTTAGGCTGGCACGGATCATCATCACCGTCTGCGAGGGTTTCTTTAGCTCCCCTCCTTCGTGCACAAGCTCGATCATATGGGTTTCGTGGTGTGCTAGCAATGGGTTCTGATTGATGTTGGGCGCCTCTGGTGTCTGAACCTCGATCTTGTTGGTGTCAATAAGATCTTGTACTGCACGTTTCAACTTCCAACACTTCTCGATATCATGTCCGGGAGCCCCCGAATAGTACTCACAGCTTACCGAGTGGTCCATATTTTGGGGAAGGGGATTTGCAATCTGGGCTCAATAGGACTCAACAAACCCAACTGCCTCAATTTGTGGAACAAAGCAGTATAGGTTTCTCCCAACTCAGTGAAGGTTCTGGGTCTCTAAACCCTTTCATTTCTGAAAGTATGATTCCCCTGGAAACCTGTCCTTGGAGGGTTCCTATAGGCCCTTGGTGGTGGATAGGTGTTTTGTGGAGGTGGGTGTGTATTTTGGGGAGGTGGATATGTGTTTTGGGAAGCCGGCGCACGCTATTGCGGGCGAGCCGGAGGCTGGGTGTGTGCCTGGGCTTGATGGACGGAGAAATGTGGTTCTTGTGGTGAGTAGTAGGGCTGTGGAGGGTAATTGGGAGTGTGTAGGTAATTTGGGTGATGGGGTCTGGATTGGTAGCGGGGGAAGGACCTCTTGATCTGGACCAATTACCTGCCTCTATTGTTGCGACCTCTTCTCTTCTCTTCTTCCCGAGCGCACCTCCCGTGCCGCTCTGAATGGCCTGAGTGGTTGCTTTAATTGCCGAATAGCTCAGGATCTTATTGGACTTAAGTCCCTCTTCAATCATACCGCCTATTTTTACCACCTCGTTGAAAGATTTGCCAACTGACTTCACCAGGTGACCAAAGTAGGTTGGCTCTAGAGTCTGCAAAAAGTAGTCTACCATTTCCCCCTCTCTCATCGGAGGATCAACTCTGGCTGCCTATTCTCTCCACTGGAACCCAAATTCTCGGAAGCTTTCCCCGGGCTTCTTCTCAAGCTTCAGCAATGTGAGACGGTCAGGGACGATCTCAAGGTTGTACTGAAAGTGACCTGCGAATGCCAGGGCTAGATCGTCCCAGATGTACCACCTGCTCGGATCCTGTCTTGTGTACCATTCCAGTGCAGACCCACTTAGACTTTGGCCAAAGTAAGCTATCAGCAGCTCATCTTTACCACCTGCTCCTCTCATCTTGCTGCAAAACCCTCGCAGATGTGCCATAGGATCGTCGTGCCCCTCGTATAGATCAAACTTTGGCATCTTGAACCCTGCCGGCAATTGGACGTCAGGGAGAGGGCATAGATCCTTATAGGACATGCTGACCTGGTTGCCTAACCCGTGTATATTTCTGAAGGATTGCTCCAGGCTTTTAAATTTTCGCAGCACTTCATCCTGCTTTAGGCTCTTAGTCGGCTTTTCAATCTCCGTTGGGACCTCAAAATGGGGATTATAGACATGTGGCTCGGGTGCTTTGAATGTGGGTTCAGGGGGGTAATATTGGGTATCGTGAGCCTGAAACAATGGCTCACTAGATGATCTCTGTAACGTGGCTGGTGGGGGTCCCATGAAAACAGGAACATTTGGTGGGGGAGGGTTCTGATTGGGTGGTGGAGCTTGGGGATCATAGGGATTTCCTCCCTGATAGTAGTGGTGACTGGGGAAGCTTGTTGAAGGGCCGGGGGGAGGGTATTCCGGCGTGTGCGGGAAGAGTAGGAGTAATGGGTGGTTCAGACCCCTTTTGTACCCTAGCCAAGGCTAGCTGCATTTCAATCATCTCCAGTCTCATTTTTTCCATTTTTTTCATTGCCTCCTTCAGGAGCTGACTTTCCGTTCTTTCCTCCTCAACACTTTGGTCTGAACTAGTCATGCTTTTTAGTATGGGCCCTTTGGATCTTGTTTGATAATGGTATGGTGCCAGTACGCTTTAGCCAACTGGACTGGACGGAAATTGGAAAAACAACAAACTTGTCAGCGTTAGATTTTAAAACATTGTAATTGCACGTTGGGGGATGCAATGTTCTTAGGCAATTAACCATTTCTAACATGTTTTTGCTCCGACCGCATGCATCATCCTGGCTTATTTTATTTGTGCCCTTTTCAAATGTTTCAGAAGCCCTCCATCGTTTCTCCTTTTTTTCTCTCTTTCTTTTTCTCCTTTTTTTTCTTTTCACTTTCTCTTTTTCTCTTTTAGCGGTGGTCGAATCTTATGGGGATTGCCTACGTATCATGTCCCCGCATGAATCAGACCGAGCGTAGTTCTTCCACAAGTGAGAAATACAGATACTAATTTTTGGAAAATTCATTTCATTACTGAAACATTCTATTACAAACTACCCACTTGGAAAAGGAAAAACAAAATATAGACTCTGCACTACTAGCATAATTTGATGTGAAGAGAGAAACACACGGACAGACAACAGACTCTTAAAACAACAAATACAGACTTGGACTAGGGATACACTAAAGCTTTGAATTTTGGTGCCCGCGGGGCATCGTTCGGCCTTTCCGCGGGCTTTGGTGTAAGGCCTCTTTGCAAGCTTTTCAATTCTTCCATGATCTGGTGGACGTAGCCCATGACTAAAGTAGAGGGTAGTACGGGGCATTTCCTCACATGCTAGGCACCTCATGGTGATGTAGTGCCTGATCTCTTCGATTCTTCCTCTAATTATATCCCTTTCCATAAGCAGTTGTTCTACTCGTTGATTCTTTCCCCCAGCACTTGAGCGTTGTCAGCGAGCTGATCCTGGAACTTATTCATCTATTCTTCCATTCGTGCCATCAAATCATAGCAACACTCCCTGTCATCTCGGGCTTGTTTAAAGACCTGTTCTTTGAGAGTGAAATTTGTTTCTCTTAATACAGCAATGGTCCCTTCATAATCCCTCTTCACTTGCCGCATGTACTTTGCTCGTGCCACTGTACCTTTTTCCCATCTGGCTCGAATTCTTGCTATGCTAGCTTCTGCCCTTCCCAAACCCTTTTGGCTTTCAATGACCTGGTTTCTCAACCCAGCTATCATCATTTTGTCGGCCCGATTTCTTTGTTGGTTGTTGGCGTCCATTCTGACTCGTCAGATTTGGACTTTCAGGGCCTTGTTTTCTTGGGTCAACCTGTTCTTTTCTCCTGTATCAGCATCAACTTGCAAGCTATTTTCATATTTCAGGTCCCGAACATGTTGTTTTAACTTGCCAATTTCAACCCGATAGCCTTCTTCTTTCGCCAACCAACCCCATTGCGCTTGTGATGATTCTGCGAAGTCTTGGACGTGGGGTTTTTTAGCTGGCCTCTGGTGCTCAAGTTCTCTCATGTACCATGCGAGGTATTCCGGCGACACTTCGCCTTTGGCCCGATCCCGCACACAAGTATCTATTTTCAGGGTTTGACATTCATTCCAGATTTTCCGAACTACCGCTTCAGGGAACTGCCCACTAGGCCCAATTTCGACCACCTGGCCACTGAGGTCCTCTTCCTTTGGGACTATTTGGCGTCGCCCCAACTATCGCAATACTCGGTATGGCGCATATGGTTGAATACTTTTGAGACGCATCAGCAGTAAATGAGATTTGGCGGCTAACATGTATATGATTTCATTTACGGGTAGCCACCCAAATGCCCATTATATTTGGCTTGCGGAGGCGGAACGCAGGAGAGTTACCCATTCAGTGACCCCTTCTGGCAAACTGAACCCGTCGACCCTTGTGGAAAACTCTTCTATACAAGTCTTTTCAGATGACCCATAGCTCATGAACTGAGGGCGATGACACAAGTGTTCGATCATCCACATTTGGAGCAATACATTGCAACCCTCAAAGAAACCCCCTCCGGCTTTGCAAACAGTAAGAGTACGAAAGATGTCTGCTATTATCATTGGTGCCAGAGTGTTGTTGTCGTGCTTGAGCAAAGTGCTGACGACCCCAGCAACTTGTATATTAATTTTCCTGTCTTTCCTAGGGAATACCAGCAGACCCAGACAGGCTATCATAAAAGCAATACACATATGCCTTTCCCATTTCAGCCGGTCTTCCCCACTGCAGATTTTACCCTCGGGATTGTTGAACCCTCCAAGATGACCATATCTGTCGTATATGAATGCCAAAGTACAAAAGCCCTCTGATAAATCTGGGTTGTGTATAGTTTTGCGGATCTTCACAGTGTCTAGGAACCTGTGTATGGTCACGACCCTTGGCGCAATAAGATAATGCTCTCTCATAGGAATTTTAGGACCCCCGATGTACCCTGCCAGTTCTTCCAGTGTCGGTGTGAGCTCAAAGCCTGAGAAATGAAACACATTGTGTGCTGGGTCCCAGAATGAGATCAACGCCCGTATGATGTACCCTCTCGGATCAATATTCAGCAACCCAACCAGATCTCCCAAGTACAACTTGATTGTATCTTGCCCTGATTCTCCTAAGTCATTCCACCACATGCGCAAACCCAAAGGGACCCTATTTATAATAGCTCCAGATGAATTCCGACTCGTGCTCATTCTGCACATTTATTAAGGTGATTTAGACAAAAGAAAAACCTTTATTTGACTCAAGAAAATAAAGCTAGTTTTTTCCTTTTTCCCAATTTTAAAGAAAGGAAATGCTGGTTTTCCGAACACGGCCTTTCAGCACTTCAGGGACGAAGATTTTAAGCCTGTAGGGGTTAACCGTCCAAAAGCCTAAAAAAATGACCAAAAGTGGCCGTTTATGCAAAGCCAGCCTTCCGGTGTCCTTTTCGGGAACATTCGGCTAGTTTTGATAAAATGGCATTACCCGACTTACTTAAGACTCATTTTTCTTATTTTCAAAATAAGACCCAATATTGCAAACATGGTCTTTCAGCGTCTCGGGGACGAAGATTTTAAGGCTGTGTGGGTCAAACGACCAAAAATCTCAAAAAGACCAACGATGGCCGTTTATGCAAAGACAGCCTTCCAGCGTCCCTTTCGGAAACATTCGATTGTATTGGATAAGGACGGCATCACCCGACTTATTTATAACAAAATTAGAATTTGACATTTTTTTGCTATTTTTGCAAAAGGGGAAGTTGGACCCGACGAGGGTTGCCTACGTATCTCACACCCTGTGAGAATCAAACCGGCGTAGTTCGAGCCAATAGAACTGAATTTGAAAACAAGACACTTTTTTTTCTTTTTCAAATGAATCAAATTAAAAACATTCCTTTTCATTTTTCCGAAATTTCAACAGAGTTTCGACACCACTTAGACATTGGTTTTTTCCTAAAATAAGTAGTTATCTCTCTACACTACTATTTTTCTCTTTTTCCCCCTCTTTTTCATTTTCCAATATTCCTGATTTTCATAAGCCGGTCAGCATGCAAGTCTGAAGCAAATAAATGCATAAAACAAACAGGATGCAGCAGGATGGTCTTTTCATTTCAGGTTACATGTCCTAGACGGACCCAGCCCCTGTGTTAAGTCCCCTAAGTCAAATGCAACATGATGCAAATAAGCGTTCCTACTAGGGATCCGGCATGAAGTCAAGTTATTCTAGGTAAAAACCTGGGTATGTGTTCTAGACAGTGTACCCGAGCGGACAACTCGAGTCGGGGAGGGGGCTACGTACCGGGGACCCGTGAGATCGTCCGGCTTTGTAACTTGTCCGAGCCCTTTTCTTCTTTCAAGGTATGACACTAACAGAATAGGGAGTCTCAACCTGTAAGCACATCCCCGGAGGCAAGGAGAGAAGGTTTCGGCACAGTTTATATGTACAGTTTAAATAATATCAAAGCGGTAAAAGGCATCATTTTGCACATTAAGCACAGATCATATGAAAATATCAGATAATAAAGCCAAAATACAACAATTTATCACAAGCTCGAATTTCTAAACCTGAACCAATGGTTCTGGGTCATCCCCAGCAGAGTCGCCAGAGCTGTCACACCTCCTTTTTGCGCTACCGCACCCCGCGGGGGGCGTGATAAAGGGAGTTTTTCTAATTAAAGGACAATCGAAACGGGATTCGTTTATTAAGAGATTCAGAGTCGCCACTTGGGAGATTTATGGTTTCCCAAGTCACCGGTTGAATTCCGAATCGAGGAAAAGATTGAATCTGTATTACAGTCCGCGAATCAGAAATCCGAATAAGGAATTCTGTTAACCCGGGAGAAGGTGTTAGGCATTCCGGAGTTCTGTGGTTCTAGCGCGGTCGCTCAACTGTCGTATTTGGCCTAATTATATGATTTATAACATGTTTTAACTTATATGCAAATTTTAACCTTTAATAGCTTTTAATATTATTATTATTATTATTATTATTTTAACAAAGAATTGCAACGTTGGGAAAATGTATCTCGAACCACGTCACATCAATGTACCCGTGGTTATCGAAACATTTCGACTCCGTTGAGATTTGGATTTGGGTCACATAAATGTGCACCTAAATTTAAGAAAGTGAATTATTAAAGGCGCACCTAAAACGACTAGCGTATCATTATTTTGGGCAAGGCCGTGAAATTTTGCTAAACGGTCCATCCCGAAGTCTAAGTAAAAAAACGCATACAGAGGGCCCCATAGCTAGGTATTTTGCTTGTCGAGGCTCGTCTCATTCATTATTTTTAAAAGAATTACAACGTCATGGAAATGCATCTTAAACCACGTCACAATCAATGTACCCGTGGTTATCGACACATTTCGACTCCGCTGAGATTTGGATTTGGGTCACATAAATGTGCACCCGAGTTTAAGAAGGTAAGGTTATTTAAAGTACGCACCTAAAGAGACTAACGCGTTGTTATTTTTTGGGAAAAAGCCGTGAAATTCACTAAGCTGCCGATCCCGAAATATCTACAATTATTATATCCATTTATTGAGGGTCCCGCAATTTGTGCGTTCTATTTGGCGAGGCTCATCTCGTTTATTATTTTAAAAAAGGCCAACCTAAAAGCAACTACGATTTGCTATTTGTTTGTATGTCTCTAAGAACAAAGAAAGAATCCTAGTCCATTAATTACTGGATTAAAACCAACCATGAGGAAAATTGCACTCGAGGCTACGTCAAAAGAGTGGTTGGTTGCAGGCCTTGGCCCAGGCCCAAACGTAAAGGGAATTGGAACTGGACATGGGACTGTGCATTAAAGGAAATAAACCTCAATCATGGGAACTAGGCTAGTAAACCCAGATCTTTACACTACATCGAAACGTGAATCAATTGATCACAACACCCTGCTGAATTTACTACCAAAATCAATTAGCAATTAACATTAACTCAAAGGTTTCTGGCCCATAAATTGAAATTACACATTAACGTGATCCTAAACATGTTGCGAACCAACTTAAGCTTTAAATTCCCTATCGTTGCTCATTCTCGCTACAGTATTGATTCCAGTTGGTGAATTGATAGTGCCTACTTGATTTAAGCCGAATTGCTAACATTAACTTCCAACCTACAACTATTGATACTTACGCTGAAATAGTGAACTCAATGAGATGAAAGAGTCGACCTTCATGACAAGTTTGCTGATATTAATTAGTGCAATACGAAAATGCTCGAGATGCATGTTTAGCCCAAAATTAAACTGGACGTGGCCATCACATACTTGTAACTTCAAACTATTTTTTTGATTTTTAAATTCTTTAACAGAAAAATGCTAAACTGAGATGAGTGATAGCTATACTAAAGTTGTTGCTAAATAGCTATAAGTTAAAACAGTCCATGACAATCCCATACGAGCTTAAATAGTACAAATCAGTAGAGATACTCCTAATTAAACAGTCCTAGTTCAGCACAATCCACACGAACTGAAATTAGACAATTATACAATACTAAGCTGATTGTAACTACAAGCATTCACGTTAGCACAGACTTGGAATACTACTTCATTTCATTCCACTCGAAGGTTACATCAGTGTGAGTTCAAATGTGTACCTGGAAGTGTAATGAAAATTGAAATAGAGGATAGTCAGCAGCGATTTAGCAGCACAGCAACAACCAACAGCAACCAGTAATACTCAGTGACAGATTTTAAAACCCAGGACTCCAACAGAAACACAATGAAACAGTAGTAGATCAACCACAGCAAACTCAGAAAAACAAGTGACAATCACAGGCAGAAACACTCTCAAACTAACTGAACTTTTAGTGTAAAAATTCAGCCTAGACTCTCTGAGAAATGACTGTAAGAAAACAGCCTACTTAAACCTTTTATCTCTGAATTCTTGTTAGAAAATTCAGCCTTTTTTTCACTCGTTTTCTCTGGAGTTTTTATCTTGAAATTCCAGCCTAAATGACCCTCTGATTACTTAGCTTCTTAGGGTAAAAAGCCAACCCTTTTTCTATCAAAATTCCTTTCTATTTATAACCAAAAAACAGACCCCCTCACACTTCCTAGAGACACTCAGATTTTTTATTCTGCCCATACCCCTTAAATTCCCACTCCTAAGTGTCTTTCTTCTATGAAACTATTTGGTTCCCCACACTTACATGTTTTGTCCCCTATTGTTTCACTCAAGAGTCATGGGGTGATTAAAGTATTCCTATTACTTCCCCATGCTCTTATGTCTTGTTCCCCATTGCTTTTAACTAATGACATTTATTACCACTTGACAGACCCTTAAGTTCAAACAACTTGCAGGCCTATAAAATCCCCAAGTTACCCCCCTTAAACCCTTGGAAGTTACTGCATTACCCTAAACTTGTTAGCTTGTTATTAAATCTATATAAGTTCAAACCCAACAATTGACCAAGACTGATTTCTAACTATCTCCTGATTGATCAACTAAATTATTACAGCTATATCCAATTCCTAATCAAGTCCAGGCAATAGATTCAAAGCAGAAGGTCAAGATAAAAAATCAGGAAAGTATCAATCAAAGGGAATGAGTTGATCATATTGGGAACCAATCCTGATCAACTCAAACCCAATGAAGTGATCAAAAACTGAACATCCACAGGATCACCTCAATACAGGTTTAACACAAAAAAGGAAACAGGCCGGTAATCTTATAGGAATGAACAAAATGGCCTATTATCATGCTACTTTAGTTTTTCAAGCAATTTTAATTGACGACACTTATTTAATCGATTACACAGATCACGACTGATACAATTAACAACAAAACACAGATTAAACAGACTAACAAGGTGATTCCAATGACTTTGGACAAAACAGGGAACTTATGAAACTAACTGTTCGACGACATTTCAAATCGATTATATGGCTCAACACACACTTAACAATGGACAGAAGAAAATTTTGACCAAATAAAAGGTCTGGAGATGGACAGAACAATCGACAAAATTGAAATATCAATAAAACTAAACAAAACAAATAAACAGATATAAACACAAAAATAGAACAAAGGAAGGGAAAAATACCTCAGTGACAAAAATTAGAAACAGATGACCTTGGGACCAACTCAGACTTGGATTTTTGAGGTCGAACGGACCTTAATCGAGTGTTCTCAACTGAGAACACTTCGACTAAGGTCCATTGAACACCCAAAACCTCGTTAATTTGAACAGATTCCAGGTTTGGGTTTTTAGGGTTCTTGAGGTTCGATTTGGGGTTCGAGTGTTTCTAGCCAGATTCGAACGGAACCAAGTGTGTTTTGGGATAAGGTAGGTTAGGGGGTGACATGGTGTAAGTTTGGGGTGGATTGGGGTAGGTTTCAGTTTGGCTCGAACCTTCAAATGAAGATTCGAGAAGCTAGGGACTGATTCGAGGTAAGGGGGTGGTGGATTCGGATTGGGGGTGGTGAGGTGTACTAGGGGTGTAACTTTGGTGACCAGCGGCATTGTTGCCGCTGGGTTTCAGTCGGTGGAGTCACATGGCAGCTAGGGTTTCGCCTGGTCCGTCTCTGAGCTTGGAAAGAGACGAAGGGGTGTTTGGATTCGGGGGCTGGGGTGAGAGATTATCCTTATATAGTGGGGGGATGGTTTGATCTTGGCCGTTGGATCAAACGAGATCAACGGCATGGATCTCTCACTTAAGTGAAACGGCGTCGTGTGGTCTCATTGAGAGAATGGATCGACCCGGGTTAGAAAGGGTCGGGTTGTGGGGAAGACTTGAGGTCGTTGGATCAAATGGAAGGAACGGTTCAGATCTGAGACGTCCATACGACGTCGTTTGGTTGGTTATGGGGACTGAACTGGACCGTGTGATTGAAATGAATCAACGGCTCAGATTATTTGTGCCAAAACGGTGTCGTTTGGACCTCTGAGAGACCAAGTCATTTGGACCGGGTCATTTGGTATTGATTTGGGCCCGATTTCATTTTAAAGTGTTGGCCCAAACCGAGTTTTCTTTATTTTTTCCCACTCTTTCTTTTTCTTCTTTTAATTCCTTTTTAATTACTAATTACCAAAAATCCTAAAACAAGTTGTAAAACCAAAATTATCTTAAAAAAATATTAATTAACCTTTAATAATAATTAACACACAAGATCAAACATTAATTAAAACAAAATCACACAATTTGAACAAAAATGATAAAATTACCAAAAATATATATTTTGTAATTTTCGCTCTTTTTAAAACCAAACATAGTTCAGTTAATTCCTAAGTGCACAATTAAGTCCTAAATGTGCACGCAACATATATTTTTGTATTCTTCTATTAATTTAGACATATAAACACGAACGCACAAATGCAAAAAATAAAAGGAAAATAACACAAAAATCTGGAAAAATTGCACACAACACAAAACATTTCATTTTGGATTTTTTGGGAGTATTTCTCATATAGGGCAAAAATTACGTGCTTACACATGGGGTCGGTTGTACTCATACTACACTTTGCACTTCTTGTGCAGATACCCGAATTGGTCCCAGCAGCATTCAGTAGACTTGCTCGAATCCAGCTATTCAAAAGAGACTTGAGGTATAGTTGTACGACGTCTGCAGCCCTGAAGTCCCCTTCTACTAATTTTAGCTATTTATTTGATTCTGATAATGATGTTTTTCATACCATTATCTATAGTATCTTAGACGCTCATGTATTCGTGACACCGGTTCCAGGATTTGTATTTGGATTTAATCACTTATTAGCTTATTTACCTTGTTTCAGACTACTCATTTACTTTATTGTCATCGTATTTGAAATTTGTTAAAAAATGGTTAATAACTATATCTAACGTCAGCTTGCCTAACAAATAAAATGTCTGGTGTCATCACAGTTCCAATGGTTGGAATTTCGGGTCATAACAGGTTCAAAAGCTATCCATATTCTAAGGGTGGTGATGAGCAATAACATAAGCAAAGGACAATTTAGTCAAGACACTCAGAAGTTTATATAGTAGCTACGGTAAGATTCTCTTATTATCAACCATATCACACCATTTTAACTTAAATTACCAAAATACCCTTAAAATGCCAAGAAAACATGTTGCCCTTAAAAATCGAGGAATACAAAACTTTAATCAATATTCTATTTCTAGTTAATAAGGGAGAATAAGCACACAGGAGGTTAACATGCCTTATTGGCACTTCGAGGGTGTTATGGCAAATTCATATAAATAGAGCAACGTTATTGGCTGCAAAAGCATCTTACTGTAGCTACCGTATAACTCATGGAGTGACGAGACCAAATTTCCCCTTGCTTATCTCAACATATATCACACCATTACATAAGTCGTGGACAAATTGTGGACCCATTTTGAATACATTTGTTTCTACTACAGTCTTTTAACTTTTTGATGAGACACTAACATATGAAAATTGGGACCACGTGTCAGATTGATAAATTTGTTGAATCTATTCCCAAATAATCTTAAAATTATACTTATAATAAAATAAAGAGTTGATACGTTTAAACCCGCCTAAACTAGACGATCTTCGTCACTTCCCTACCTAATCTATTGATTGTCCCCAAAACTCCCCAAACTATATCCCCCTTCATAACAATCCTCCCCCCATGTTGCTTATGTATTATATTGTGTGAAATAAGTCGCTTAAGAGCGCGTGAAGGGTGATACTAACCATTAAAATTGGCCCGCCTGACAGCAACTAACAGCTAATTAGCCCCTCTTTTTATAAAACTTATAGTTTCTCCTCTTTTTCTTTATATTACACCTTTCTTCTCTATTTCTCCATCTTAATCCATTTGAAATTTTCTCTTTGTTGATGGAGTTTATTTTTTATCTTTATCAGTTTATCCATCCTTCATTATTACCCAAATTTATTTGAAAGAAGAACATCCTTTCAAGTATTTGTAGAAGAGTCATGAGGTTTAATGTCATCGGTGGTTGTGGGCAACCTCCTTCTTTGAGAATGTCAATGACAAATGCTAACCTATGAAGACATATTTTTATGCAAGTACTATGGGGTAATCATCTTTCAAATCATCATATGTTATGTGATATTTATGGCTAAGATTTCATTTCTTTTAGTAATGGTTTGTTTAAATTTTTCAGGCTAAGGATCGTGTGGCATGTGGGTTTTTTCAGTGGTATGATTCATAATTTCCTGGCCAATCAAAGGCATTAATTCTTGGCTTACAGAAGGATGAAATGGAACTTGAGGCTGAATTGATGAAGAGGAAAAATTTGAAGATGTTGCTTATTATTAGTTTATGTTTCAATGTATATTTTTGGTTGTTCAAATACTAGGAGGTGTTGTGTAACCATGAACTTGGATGTTGCTTTTGTTTCTTGGACACAAAACTTGTCTCATACTTTTTACCAAATTCATCAATTGTATTGTCATTACTGTTATTCTTTGTGTTTGTGAGTTTGCTATCAACAGTTTGATTTTGCATATGTTCAATCTCTATGCTAATTTTTTACGGCCTTTGGTCATTTTGTGGCTTGCTCTATGACCACCAAGAGCTTGGTAAGAGTGAAATCTCTTGTAATAAGAAGTTCACTCAAATTTGATTTTTTCCTCAGAATCAAAAGCATGACAACCTGCATGTACAAAGCTAGAAATAACACATGAAACTTTATTGTACAACCACAAGGAAAGCTAGAAATAACACCTTGTATTAGAGCTCAAAAGGCATATATAACCAGTTTTACATTAAATCCCATAAGCATAGAAGTAAAAACAAGTTTAATAGTTTACATCATAACTTGCACCGCAAAAATATTATCCAAACCACAATCAAAGTATCGGCATACATCAGTTCCTAATAGAGTAGTGTTGAAGCTCAAACACCTCCAGTTTTTTCATTAGCTTTTGGTGATTTTGACCTTAGATATTGTAGTAAAGCACTTCTATATTGACATTGTCTAGTTGTGATTGCTTGTTTTCCTGTCCATTTCGGGCCTTTACTTGGTTTATAACCAAGATCACCAGTCACTACAGTTGAATTTGCAACTGCTCCACTATCGATTATCCTACTAACATGCCTCCCTTGCTGAAAATTAAGTGAAAAAAAACAAATATCAAATAAGAGAGTTTAACCTGCAACCTCAGAACTAGCACACCAAACTGCTCATTACCTCAAAACATGTATAGCCACTTTTCCTGACAAATACTCCATGTCCCACTACTTTTGGCCTCTTAAATGCAGTAAGAGAACCTCTGCTATTTGTTTGAGACTGCTGCACATTTGAAACCTGAGAATGCTGCACATCTGAAAATTCATATTACTGCACATCTAAGGTTTGTGAGTTCTGCACCATGTTGTTATTGCCTCTTCCTTTAACACCCTTAGCTTTAGCATTCTTCTTACTAGTAGATGTTTGGGAGTCAGCTTTTGATCTCTTTTAGAGGTTGATTTTTTGAGTGAGTCACTCCCTTTGCATAAACAAAAACAGAAATAATATATAGAACTTAGTAAGGCTGTTGATACAATCTAATACCAACTAACAGAAACTAACTAAAGCTAACAGTCCTTAACAGCTAACTGAAGCTAACCGTCCCAAACAACTGATACAACTAACAGTGTCAAACAGCTGATACAACTAACTACAATAACAATCCCAAACAGGTGATACCAATTAACAAACACAACTTAGTGAAACATAAACTACTAGAAGCTAACAGAAGTAACAGTCCCAAACAAACAGAATCTAAATTCTGGTAACAGTCTCAAACAACTGATATTAAGGGTGTTCATGATTCGGTTTGAATCGATTTTTCCCTAAAAAGAAAAATCAAACCAAGTAAGTCGATTTTCAAATATTAGAACCAAACCAAACCAATTAAGTCAGTTTTTCTCGATTCATTTTTTGTCAGTTTTTTGGTTTTTTCAGTTATTTGTCGTTTTTTTCTTAAATATAAGACATACACTACCAAACACATATTCCAGCGACCACATTTTTAATGTAACACTCTCAAATTTAGTTACCAAAATATATTGATGATAATTGAAACAAATAGTGATGAATAATTTAAGGACTCAATTAAAAATATGTTATTTTTAACACTAAATGAATTCTTACACTAAACAAAAGAAAACTACCAGTCAAACTAGAATGTAAAGGTAAAGAACTATATTAAAAGTGCAAACTATTAATATTTACCATAAATTTTTTGAAACTTTGTATAACAATATACATAAATATATATATATATATATATATATATATATATATATATATATATATATATATATGTGTGTGTGTGTGTGTGTGTGTGTGTGTGTGTGTGTGTGTGTGTATGTATGTGTGTGTGTGAATGTGTATGTGTGTAATAACAAATTTGGAATAGCTACTCCAAGAGTCCGTTTGGTTCGATTTTTTTCTAATTAAAACCAAAATCAAACCAAACCAAATTTGATCGGTTTTTAAAATTGAAAACCAAAACCAAACCAAACCAAAAAGTATCGTTCTTTTTGCTCGATTTGGTTTAATTTTCGGTTTGGTTCGGGTTTTTGGATTTTTATGAACACTCCTAGCTGATATAATTAACATAAAATAACAGTCCCAAACAGGTGATACCAAGTAATAGAAACAACATAGAGATCTTGTGACGACCCGACCCGTCGTATTATGAGTTACCGCCCTGTTTCCCCCACAATATGCTTCTCTATGTTTCAATATCAATTTTTGAGGTGATCGGGTAGAATTGGATTGGTTTTATATGGAAATGAGACACTTAACCTCTTAAAGAGAAGCTTGTTTTGAAAAAATCAACCGAAAGTTGACTATTTAGTTAGAGGGCTCGGATGTGAATTATGGTGATTTGGTTAGCTTTGAGGGATGATTTTTGACTTAGGAGCGCGATCGGAATTGAATTTGGAGGTCCGGTGTAGAGTTAGGCTTGAATTGGCGAAGTTTGAGTTTTGGCAAATTCCGGTTGATAGGTTATATTTTGAACCGAGGGTCAGAATGGAATTTTGAGAGTTGCTGTAGCTTCGTTAGGTGATTTTGGATATGTGTGCAAAATTTCAGGTCATTCGGACATCGTTTGGTCGGGTTTTTGATCGAATGCGAGTTTTGAAAGTTTTGGTTGAACTTAGGCTTTGATTTGAGGGAATTTGATGGTTTTAGTGTTGTTGGATGTGTTTTCATGATTGGAACAAGTTTGTATGATGTTTTAGGAGGTGTTGGCATTTTTGGTTGAGGTCCCGGGGGCCTCGGGGTGAGTTCGGGTGGTTAAACGGAGAGTTTTGGAGTTTGGCATGATTTTTGGAATTCTGGTTCTGTCATTTCCGCATCTGCGGAAAAGGGACCGCATAGGTGGTTCCGCAGATGCGGCTGGGGGATCGCATAAGCGGCTCCAGTAAGGGCCCGACCTTCCGCAGAAGTGGATAGAAGTCCGTATATGCGGCAACCGCAGAAGCGGTTTAGGACCGTAGAAGCGGCCCCTAGCAGCTTAAGTGAGACCGCATAAGCGGTATTTTGACCGCAAAAGTGTAAGCCGTAGGTGTGTTGCATGGACCGCATAAGCAAAAATGACTGGGCAGAACAATATTAAGTCTTCTTCGCGAATTTTGAAGGGGGAAATATTTTGGACTTCGAACTAAGGCGATTTTTGGGCGATTTTGAAGAGGGTTTCGAGAGTTTTCATCAGGTATGGATTCTTGGTCTTAGATTTTGTTATTATGGTGTAAAAACATGGATTAACACTGAAAATTCAAGGGAATTAAGGCTAAAAATGGAGGTTAGGGCTTGAAATTTGAAAGAGTTTAAACTAGTGATTTGAGGGGTCAAATGGGCTCGGATTTTTGTGAATTTGGTATGTATGAACTCGTGGCGAGATAAGGATTGTGTTGATGTAAAATTTTCTGGATTTCGAGATGTGGGCCTGGGGCTCGGGTTTTGCAAATTTCGTGAATTTCGATATTTTTCTAGTCTTTTCGATTGGATTATGTCCCCTTAGCCTATTGTAATGTATTTGTTGTGGTTTTGAGCAGATTCGACGCGCGAGGAGATCGATTTGCGAGGCAAGGGCATAACGAGCTAGAGATTTCACCGGTTCGAGGTGAGTAATACTTGTAAATGATATCCTGAGGGTTTGAAACTCCGGATTTTCACATCATAGTGTTGTATTGAGGTGACTTGCACGCCAGATATGAGCGTGGGGTAGAGTACCGTTGGGGATTGTGACTTGGTCTGTCCCGATTGTTGATTTTTCCGTGTATTTGACTGAAACTACTTGTATCATCATACTATGGGTTGACTGCCATGTTTGGGCTTCGTGCCAACTATGTGAATCCTTCGGGGATTGATATTACTGTTCTAGCATATCTTGCATATCATTTGGCTTCGGTCCAAGGTTTTAAATACTGTTTTTCAAACTCAGCCATACTTCTAAGTTTTGAAAACTCAAATGATATTTTAAATGATATTACGGGCTAAGAACTACTGTTTTATAAATGCCCAAAGGGCTTATGATGATTTTCTGGACTTAGCATGGATCGGGCTGTGCGCCGCAGCAGTATTATATTGATTATGGATGGATCGGGCTGGGCGCCGCAACACTGTTACATTGATATGGAGGCCGAGTGCCTGGATGATTATACTGATATTGATATGAGGCTGAGAGCCTAGATATGATGCCACGAGATGGCTTGTTATTGCGCTTGGGCTGTAGGAGCCCCTCCGGAGTCTGTACACACCCCCAATGAGCGCCATCGACGATAAATAAATGGAGCGGGCTGCACGCCGCAGCGGGTACTAGAGTGTACCATCATATGCATTGCATTGCACTCATGCATGTGTTCTTATTTTGTAATGTTGTCATGACATTCAACACTCATATCATTGGCATCCATGCTACTTCTTGCACTGCTTACCAGATACCCTGGTGTTATTTGTTAATGGAGTGCCGTGCCCGAGAGGCTGATGTTGTACTTTGTGAGTTCGGAGTGAGCCCAAGAGGCTGATGTTGTACTTTGTGAGTTGGGAGTGAGCCCGAGAGGCTGATGTTGTACTTTGTGAGTGGGGAGTGAGCCTGCGGGGCTGATACTGTACTGAGAGGCTGATATTGAGCCCGAGGGGCAGATTTCTAATTATTTCTTACTTATTGAAAAGGAATATTTCCAAAAGAGGTTTTAACTGAGCCCAGATGTTTTCCAAAGGATTTCACGGTTTCACTGTTTTTCTCAAAAAGGTTGTACTGTTCTATATAGCATGATGGAGTACCTTACGTGATTTCTTGCTTTCAGTTATTATTTACTTTTATTACTCACTGAGTTGGAGTACTCACTTTACTCCCTGCACCTCGTGTGCAGATGCATGTACTTGACCACCCGGTAGCGGGTTTTGAGCTGTTTGAAGATTTGTTCTCATGGCTGAGTTAGGTGACCGCTAGCGTCCGCGGCACCAGGTCTTCTCCCTTATTTTATGTTGTTCCTATTACTTTCAGACTTTGTTTCTATTTTCGGACTTGTAGTACTTTAGTGAACTCTGTAGTAGCTCATGACTAGTGACACCCCGATGTCTGGCTGTGACGGGATGGTTCCTTATTGTTATTGTTGTTTTCCGCGCTTTGATTATGCTAATCATGTTTTTTATTTTATAAATGTTAAATAACTATTAAAAGGAAGCATTTGTTTTGTTGGCTGGCCTTGTCTTTACGAGAGGCGTCATCACGGCCGGGTTTGGTATTTGGGTCGTGACAAGTTGGTATCAGAGCATAGGTTACTAGGTCTCACGAGTCATGAGCAGGTTTAGTAGAGTCTTGTGGATCGGTACGAAGACGTCTGTATTTATCCTCGAGAGGCTGCAAAACCTTTAGGAAAGCTTCGCATTCTTGAATTCTTATCCTGCTTCCTTGATTCATCTTGGAAAGAAACTTTTGAAATTCCTTCCATGCGTTCGTATGCGCGCAAGAGCGCTCAGTATTAGATGTGCCTTGATGGCTTGTAATTCCCCGATCAAGGGGCGAGATGTAATCTCCGTGAGTTTGATGTTGGGCCAGTTTGGAGGACTTGAGCCCGGATCTTTGCCTATGACTTGGTAGTGACGAAGAAGTCTGCTGGATAATAGATGAAATGTTAAGTGTTTGATTCCTATTGTGATTCGATGTGTGGCCCGAGTTATAGGCGCGTGAAGAATATTTTTCGTATTCCTAGTTGGGAAGTGTAGTACATTACGTGTGGCGGTATGAGTTTAGACTCAGGAAGACTTAATGACTGTATTATGTGTATGGCAGTGGAAGGTATACAAAAATATTAACTAAAGGTAAAGCTAGTGGGTAATTGGCTTATGAGGGGAAATCTATTTGTCATACTAGTTAGATAAGGCTGGGAACTGAGATCGCTTCTGTAAATGTATTATGACGTAATCGTTGAGTCGAGGAGACCACCTTGAAGGTCGAAAATATTAAGGAAATAAAATGTTTTTACTTGGTTGAATATCCCAAATAATGGAGGGTTGAAAGGTATTTTCTATGTGTTATGATTCAAATAGGTACAACGTATGTCCATGTATCAATTTTGATAGTATAATACATGTATTATTGATATTTATGTAATTGATATGCATTGTGATGCTTTGTCAAGTTGTGGATGTTTTGTTAGGATGGTTTTGGTGATTCTCTTGCAGGTGGATAGGCCCAATTACAAGGAGACTCTGCCGAAATTTTGAAAAATTTGGGACTTAGTAAAAATTTGGTCGCCTAGAGAGTGGGCTTGACTGTTATGTGAGAGAATGTAAGAACTTCAGAAGAGTTAAAAAATCCAGATGATTTGTGTTTCCACAAGCTTATGAAGGAGCTAGTTCAATCTTACTATGGTATTAAGGCAACAATAGAGCATATGCATTATGATTTATTGAGTACGTTTTGATCTATGGCTTTGAGCCGAGTTGGGGAGTTTGCTATTGATTAAGTTTATTGTACGGTTATATTCTATGTTGGTTCTAATATGAGGCAAGCTGGCAAATCAATTCTGGTTATGGAAATTAGTCCGAGAATGGCACGAGTGAAGGAAAACTTTTGACAAGATGTCCGGATGAGCAGGAGATAAGTTTCCATGTTTACGGTAAGTTGGCATTGTCTTCAGCGTCACCTAAGATCGGTTTTTTGTAAAAAGGGTTTTGCGTCCTAGATAATGATTCTTGATCGCTCTTCAGTGTTAGTGCGACCGGTGGTTTGAAGGTACACCCCAAATATTGTTGCGGTAGGTTGTGGGAGTGTGTCCCACTGGAAGATTATATAAGTGTGGCATGTAGTCACTTGACTGATTAAAGATGTAAACCAAGTATGAAGGTTGTGATGGTTG
>MU686474.1:21197-66498 GCA_026770625.1 Nicotiana glauca
GCGGTAGGTTGTGGGAGTGTGTCCCACTGGAAGATTATATAAGTGTGGCATGTAGTCACTTGACTGATTAAAGATGTAAACCAAGTATGAAGGTTGTGATGGTGTCATTAAATTGAGGAATTCATGTCTGGAGGGCACTTGGCCTATTGGGTTGTGAACTAGGGAGGATTACTCCGATTATGATGGTTGTTCTTGTGTGTTATGAGAAAAGGGGGTTATTATGGACCTTTGAAAGGTTTTCAAACTAGTTCATTGTGATCAGGATCAGCTTGAAGTCGGTGGAGGGACTTAATGTGAATAATGGATCTATATCAGGCAAGATGTGTGCATTTTAGTAATGCGGTCCTTATGGAGGAGTAGTTAGGTTGATGCTTCATTGTCAAATATCTCGCGTAGTGATGCATTGCGCCGTGTGAGTTGTGAGACAACTTGAGAAATTGCTTACGTGTTAAGAATCCGCGTAGGAATGATGTTATGTGAGCAACTTGGCTGTTGAAATTCCGTTTGTATATTGCGCCTCAGTTGTGCTTGAGTTTTGTAGTTATAACGCTATATAATCCTCAGAGGTGTTATTATGCACTTAGCATGCTTATGATCGATATTTGGTATTTTATTGTAATGAGCAAATTTGGCTCGATGTGCATCTCCTTATGTGAGATCTATGTGTGTATCGGGTGGCACGCCACCATGGGTATGTTATCCGAATCGGGTTGCACGCCGCAACGTTGTGATATCGAGTATAGTTTTCTATATGCTATCTTTGTATGCCTTGCTTCCTGTTTTCCAAGTAAAGTCTGTATTAGTTCGTGGGATTTGGTAATTCCTTCCAGAGCTCGTTTTCTTTTGTATTGCGTTCGAATTGGTAGCCTATTGGCACATTGTTTGGTTCACATGTGCGACTTTGACCATGTCTGGGGTGGCTCATTGCCTGAGCAGTTCGTACTGGGTGAGACGAGATCATTGAATTCGAGATCAGTGCAATCTGAGCATATGAAGTAAATTAAGGGGCTAAAACCATTGTTTGGTTCAGAACGAGGTGATAGTTCTTGCTAAGAGTATAAACTAATGAATTGCTGTTTCGGTAGTAGTTATGAATGTATACAGATCTCATCCTTCGTGTCAGTATTGTAAGAATTTGAACAAGACCTATGTATGTCATGCAGAGAATGGGATGTGTAGTGATTCCTTCTAAGTAATTAGATAAATGATCTTCGGATGATTAGGGAAAATGGTATTGCTAAGTGGAAGTGATTTGATGAGAGTATATGTCTCAGAAAAAGGTAATATGATTAAACTGATTATATTTCAGTAGTATTGCGGCATGCTCTTGTTGGGTCCACTGGTGGTATTCGAGTTTGCTTGGTAGTGCAGGTAAATATTGAGTATCTGTCGTGGAATGATTGGGTATCAAATGTGTGCATGTATTCACACGGTGGAAACTGGGATCAGGTATGATGATTTGTATGTTATATGGAATTCTGATGTACAGGCTATGTTGTGGTGGTGGATCTTTATTCGCTGGTATGTTATATTTTGGATGTGATGTTGGAATTCAGACTGGTTGTCTTAGTGTTGGGTGCTTTTGAACTATTGCATTAGGGGCTACGCCGGAAAGGCCACAGGTTAAGTGGTGAAGTGCGCTAGAATATGTTTTAGCAGAATGATTTATATTCAAAGAACAAGCGGACAGCTGGGAAGGAGTGCTTTCTTAATTGGGCATTTGTGATGGATGTCAGTGCAGAGGTTGCTATCATTGATCACATTCCGGTATTGAGGGACTTTTAGGATGCGTTTCTTATTGGTGCGCGTATTTTGCAAGTTGTGGCTTAGGCCGTATTGATTGTGTCATGTCACCAGGATGGTGTGTTTGGTCAAAGGAGATCGTGGGGATCATTAATGAATAGAAACGGATTTGATTTCAGCATGTTTGATGGGTAAATATCGAGGTTCGATCCAAAAAAAAATTGTTATGGTAATTGCCAGAGGGGAAATGGCCTCATGAATGGTTGATCTAAGCAATGATTATGGTTTATTACGTGTTTCAATTATCGTTGGCAGTATATGAAAGTGTTGGAATGAGACCTTGGCTAATAAGAGATTTCTATCGGTATTTGGATGTCGTGGGCGGCTGTGGTGAATGGAAGTTATCGCTGCATGTGTTTGAGTTATGTGGTATATCATATGATTGCAGCCGAGGTTGCAGGTATGGGTTATTACAGTGGGTTCGGGTTTACTCTGAATAAAGATGTGAGGTTCTGATCTCGTATAAGATTTCGGAAAGTGAAGTGTGGTTCTATGGTTTATGGACCAGGTGGATTGTGAAAATTCAGCTATGTTGTGTTAGCGGGCCTATGCTAGATAGGGTGACGTAGGGTCATCCCCAGGTATATGCACGGTAAAGTTATTTAGCTATTGGTGGACTTCTAGAACAACTCTGGGTACGCTCGAGGACGATCGTTTGTCTAAGTTGGGGAGGATGTGACGACCCGACCAGTCGTCTTATGAGTTACTGCCCCGTTTCCCCCACAATATGCTTCTCTATATTTCAATATTAGTATTTGAGGTGATCGGGTAGAATTAGATTGGTTTTAGATGGAAATGAGACACTTAACCTCTTAAAGAGAAGCTTATTTTGAAAAAGTCAACTGGAAGTTGACTATTTAGTTAGAGGGCTCGGATGTGAATTACGGTGATTTGGTTATCTTCTAGGGATGATTTGTGACTTAGGAGCGCGATCGGAACTGAATTTGGAGGTCCGGTGTAAAGTTAGGCTTGAATTGGCGAAGTTTGAGTTTTGGCGAATTCCGGTTGATAGGTGAGATTTTGAACCGAGGGTCAGAATGGAATTTCGAGAGTTGTTGTAGCTTCGTTAGGTGATTTTGGATATGTGTGCAAAATTTCAGGTCATTGGGACATCGTTTGGTCGGGCTTTTGATCGAATGCGAGTTTCAAAAGTTTTGGTCGAACTTAGGCTTTGATTTGAGGAAATTTGATGGTTTTAGTGTAGTTGGATGTGTTTTCATGATTGGAACAAGTTTGTATGATGTTTTAGGAGGTGTTGGCATTTTTGGTTGAGGTCCCGGGGGCCTCGGGGTGAGTTCGGGTGGTTAAACGGAGAGTTTTGGAGTTTGGCATGATTTTTGGAATTCTGGTTCTGTCATTTCCGCATCTGCAGAAAAGGGGCCGCATAGGCGGTTCCGCAGATGCGACTGGGGGATCGCATAAACGGCTCCAGTAAGGGCCCGACCTTCCGCAGAAGCGGACAGAAGTTCGCATATGCAGCAACTGCAGAAGCGGTTTAGGACCGCAGAAGCGACCCCTGGAAGCTTAAGTGAGACCACATAAGCGGTGTTTTGACCGCAAACGCGGAAGCCGCAGGTGCGGTGCATGGACTGCATAAGCGAAAATGACTGGGAAGAACAATATTAAGTCTTCTTCGCGAATTTTGAAGGAGAAAATATTTTGGACTTCGAACTAAGGCGATTTTTGGGCGATTTTGAAGAGGGTTTCAAGAGTTTTCAGCAGGTATGGATTCTTGGTCTTAGATTTTGTTATTATGGTATAAAAACATGGATTAACACTGAAAATCCAAGGGAATTAAGGCTAAAAATGGAGGTTAGGGCTTGAAATTTGAAAGAGTTTAAACTAGTGATTTGAGGGGTCAAATGGGATCCGATTTTTGTGAATTTGGTATGTATGAACTCGTGGCGAGATAAGAATTGTGTTGATGTAAAATTTTCTGGATTTCGAGACGTGGGCTCGGGGCTCGGGTTTTGCAAATTTCGTGAATTTCGATGTTTTTCGAGTCTTTTCGATTGGATTATGTCCCCTTAGCCTATTGTAATGTATTTGTTGTGGTTTTGAGCAGATTCAACGCGCGAGGAGGTCGATTTGCGAGGCAAGGGCATAACGAGCTAGAGATTTCACCGGTTCGAGGTGAGTAATACTTGTAAATGATATTCTGAGGGTTTGAAACCCCGGATTTTCACATCATAGTGCTGTATTGAGGTGACTTGCACGTCGTATATGAGCGTGGGGTAGAGCACCGTTGGGGATTGTGACTTGGTCCGTCCCGATTGTTGATTTTTCCGTGTATTTGACTGAAACTACTTGTATTATCATACTATAGGCTGGCTGCCATGTTTGGGCTTCGTGCCAACTATGTGAATCCTTCGGAGATTGATATTACTGTTCTAGCATATCTTGAATATCATTTGGTTTCAGTCCAAGGTTTTAAATACTGTTTTGCAAACTCAGCCATACTTCTAAGTTTTGAAAACTCAAATGATATTTTAAATGATATTACGGGCTGAGAACTACTATTTTATAAATGCCCAAGGGGATTATGATGATTTTCTGGACTGAGCAGGGATCGGGTTGCGCGCCGCAGCAGTATTATATTGATTATGGGTGGATCGGGCTGGCGGTCGCAGCGCTGTTACATTGATATGGAGGCCGAGTGCCTGGTTGATTATACTGATATTGATATGAGGCTGAGAGCCTAGATGTGATGCCACGAGATGGCTTGTTATTGCGCTTGGGCTGTAGGAGCCCCTCCGGAGTCTGTACACACCCCCAGTGAGCGCCGTCGACGATAAATAAATAGACCGGGCTGCACGCCGCAGCGGGTACTAGAGTGTACCGTCATATGCATTGCATTGCACTCATGCATTTGTTCTTATTTTGTAATGTTGTCATGACATTCAGCACTTGTCACACCTTCTTTTTTACGTTTTATACATCCCGCGAAGGGCGTAAAGGAGTTTTTCCAATTAAAGGACAGTCGAAACGGGATTTATTATTATTTATTCCGAGTCGCCACTTTGGAGATTAATGGTGTCCCAAGTCAACGGTTGAATCCCGAACCAAGGAAAATATGACTCTGTTAACAGTCCGCGAACCAGAAATCCGGATAAGAAATTCTGTTAACTCGGGAGAAGGTGTTAGGCACTCCCAAATTCCGTGGTTCTAGCACGGTCGCTCAACTGTTGTATTTAATTTTTTATCTGATTTTAATACATGTTCTATTTTTATGTGCCTTTATTTATAACCCGCTTTTCTATATATGTATTTTTAGAATAATTGCAACGTCGTGGAAATGTATCTCGAACCACGCCGTACCAGTACACCCGTGGATTTAAACACATTTCGACTTCGTTGAGATTTGGATTTGGGTCAAATAAATGTGCACCCGTATTTAGGAAGGTAATGTTATTAACATACGCGCCTAAAGTGACTACGTATTTATTATTTTTTGGGAAGACCGTGAAATTTGCTAAACGGCCCGTCCCGAAATTCTAAGTATTATATTTAAGCAATTATTGAGGGCCCCGCAATTGTATATTTGATTTGGCGAGGCTCGTCTCATTTTTATTAAAGGCCAAACTAAAGTGAACTATATTTTCTACTGATTAGGCATCTCTAAAAATCCAATTAATTAAGAATTGAATCATACTAAAATAATTAATACCTTAATATCATTTAAAGACGAGTCTAACTCATGGGACTTGATACAGCCCAACAATACTGTCCAAAAGCAACACGGGCTTAGGAAGCAGGAATACTCCAGCCCAGGATTGAGTTCCAAATTCCTCATTCAAACTATTTTTTTTTATGAATTAATGATTTTAATGAACTAATGAAAGTTTGCATATTATCTCATTTAACTCTATTATTCCAACGCAAATAACATGATTAATGAGAAACGTTATTAATAACAAAGGTGAATGTTACTAAATCTACTATGAATTGAAATCTTATTATCAGGTCATTATTCCTTTAACAAAGCATTTATTTTATATCTAATTACTATTGATGGCAGGAAAAACATATGAACATTATCACTTATCACGAAGGCACTCTTCAGTTGAACATGAACAAAATAAGACATGTGATATATTCAACTTGCATAACCTGTTCGAATTGACTCTAAGGATTATACCTATTAACTTGAAACCATACACATAATCAATTATACAAGTCTAGTTTATTATTTTAACTAATATCACAGCTACAACAACAGAGCTTTAGTAAAAAAAATACAAACAGTCCTTATATGAAGTCTAAACAATCACGTAATTGTAAAGTAAAAAAAAATTAAACTAGACTAACGATTTGAACTTGACACTTATTTGACTTTAACAAGTAACGATCTAAGCAGGAGCTTCTGGAGCAAATAAGCAAGTAGCTTCATTATATTTCCATAGCAAAATTACACTAAATCAGATGCGAATATGCACCTGAGAATGGAACAAATTGAGGATAAGGAATGGTCAGCTACAGCAGTATAAACAGAAGCAAGTTTCAGCAATTGTTATCCAGCAACAACAACAGCAACAGACAATAGCAACAGAATAAGCAAAATCCAATTACAGCCTCAAAAATACCAATGATCGAACCACAGCACAGGATTGAGACCAAAAATCAAACACACTCTACCAAATCAGTGCAATTTTCAAAGCATTTCATCTACCAGAACCATCGAGAATCAATATCAGCCTTCAAATTGAACTAATGATCAATGTAACAGTAGCTCTAGGGTTTTTCTACTAATTTATAATGTTTTTGAACTTTTTTGAAGAGATGAATTTCGAAATTTTGGAAAGAAGAATGGTATATTACTTGGAGGATAATTTTTCAGATTTTTTAAAACTTCTAAAATGAGGCATATCAATGCCTATTTATAGAGTTAGATTTGGAGGGAGTTTTGAATTTCAGAATTTATCTTTTAGTTCCTCTTTTATTTCACTTATACCCTTATTCTTTTATTTGTAATTCAATTAACTACCCTTATTTATGAAAAATTATGCTAACACCCTAATCTAGAATCTTCTAACCTAGTATAATCCCCTATTTGCCCTCAGTTCTCTTAAAAATCTACCCAATTACCCTTACACTATACCCAAAATACCCCTACTTCCTTTGATTTATTACTAATAGCCCTTTTTAGGATTTCCAAAACACCCCTAAAACTAAATTGGGTTTACCAACTAAACCTATTTTCCATTCAACCCCTTTAACCCCCTGAATTATTTAGCTGCCACATTATTAAATCATTATAAACCTAATTATTAAAAACTAATCAGAATTGAACAAATCTAAATAACTAATGATTAAGAATTTTACAGCTATAACCAATCATGTCAATTAATCCTAAGTAATCAAACTAATTATCAACAATTAACACTATCAATTATCAGAATCGACTAATATTAGCAATTTTAGAATCACACTGTTATCTAATTATTTATTTATCAAAATCAATCAAATAGAAGCTTAACAGTGTCAATTTTAAACTAAAAGATATTTTTCTTTAAAACCAATAAAAATCTCAGTAAACCCTAATAAAACTAAACAACATAAACAAAAATTAATAAAATCATAATAAAAACAAAAAAAGAACAAACGCATGCAAAAAATAAGAAAAACAAAAATAAAGAAAAAGAAAAGGAACTTAGCTTTTTCGTTTACTTGGACAGTCTCCTAGACCTCAAGATTTACAAGAAAGAACAGGAGAGATTTGGCGGCAATTTTTCTTGAATTTTGATTCACCGGAGAAACTTCAAACTCTTATTCGAACCGATCCCATTAGATTCGGGACTCAAGATTTCAAGGATCGTGTAGGGGATATCAAGAAGAAGCTACGGTGTGATTTTGGGCTAGGTTGGGTGAAGTGTTGTTCGCCGGAGTTAGGGTTCCGGCGGAACAACTTTGTTTATTCGAAGAGCTTGAGGGTTATTTGAAGGAAAAGAGGTAGAGGGGTGGAATCAGTGTCTCAAGGTGGTCCGGTGGTGTATTTTTGGGGGCGATTGGCGTGGGTGGTGTTTCCCGCCGGTAGGGTTCCGGCGGGTGACAGGGGAAACCATGGCGGCCAAGGGAAAGAAGATGAAGAGAGTGGAAAATGTTTTTCTGATTTTTTATTTGGTATTGATATATTAAAAGTGTAACAAGTAACCACAACCGTTGGATTAAATCACTTGAACGGCTCAGATTCTTTGGGCCTATATACGACGCCGTTTTATTTATTATGAAGTGAGACCATGACCGTTGGATCAAAGGATGAACGGCACAGATTAACCAATGCCAAACTTTGTCGTTTTGTTTTTAATGGGATCAGGCTATACGACCGTTGGATCCACATGATCAAGGGATGAGATAAAACGCCTCTACAAGGCGTCGTTTGGTTAGAGTTGAGGCTGACCGGATTTGGACTGGATTGGGTGTATTTAATTTGGGCTGGGGCGTTCTTTTTGTTTTGGGTTTTAGGGTAATTGGCCCAAATCAATTTTTCTCTTTGTTCTTTATTTATTTTTTCTTGTATTTTCCTCATTTTGCTTTTGTATTATTTTCCTTTTGTATTTTTATTTTTGTATATTTTCTTTTCCAGATTTATATATTATTTTTTTCTGATTTTATTAAATTGTTAAACTAAAACTAATTAAATTCTAAAATTTATTTAATAACTATTTTATAGCAATTTCCAATTAAAACACTAAAATGCTATTTTTTAACTTTTCCTTAAATTGTTCCGAAATGAATTTGTGAAATTAAAAATCCTAATGCATATGCATATTTTTTGTATTTTTTAATATGAATTATTATGCATCTAATTAACACAAAAATGCAAAAACATCAACAAAAATTGTAAAATAAAGAAAAATCATTTTGTTTGGATTTTAGGAATAATTTGCTTAGGGCAAAAATCACGTGCTCACAACACTCATATCATTGGCATTCATGCTACTTCTTGCACTGTTTACCAGATACCCTGGTGTTATTTGTTAATGGAGTGTTGTGCCCGAGAGGCTGATGTTGTACTTTGTGAGTTGGGAGTGAGCCCGAGAGGCTGATGTTGTACTTTGTGAGTGGGGAGTGAGCCCGCGGGGCTGATACTGTACTGAGAGGCTGATATTGAGCCCGAGGGGCAAATTTCTGATTATTTCTTACTTGTTGAAAAGGAATATTTCCAAAAGAGGTTTTAACTTAGCCCAGATGTTTTCCAAAGGATTTCATGGTTTCACTGTTTTTCTCAAAAGGGTTGTACTGTTCTATATAACATGATGGAGTACCTTGCGTGATTTCTTGCTTTCAGATATTATTTACTTTTATTACTCACTGAGTTGGAGTACTCACTTTACTCTCTGCACCTCGTGTGCAGATGCAGGTACTTGACCATCGGTAGCGGGGTTTGAGCTGTTTGAAGATTTGTTCTCATGGCTGAGTCAGGTGACCGCTAGCGTCCACGGCACCAGATCTTCTCCCTTATTTTATGTTGTTCCTGTTACTTTCAGACTTTGTTTCTATTTCCGGACTTGTAGTACTTTAGTGAACTCTATAGTAGCTCATGACTAGTGACACCCCGATGTTGGGCTGTGACGGGATGGTTCCTTGTTGTTATCGTTGTTTTCCGCGCTTTTAATTATTCTAATCATGTTTTTATTTTATAAATGTTAAATAATTGTTAAAAGGAAGCGTTTGTTTTGTTGGCTGGCCTTGTCTTCACGAGAGGTGCCATCACGACCGGATTTCGGATTTGAGTCGTGACAGATCGAACAGAAGTAAAATAACAAAGAGATAACAAAAGCTATATTAAGTAACAGCTATCACAACTAACTAAATCTAAATAATGTACCATGAAATGGAAATAAAGTATCTCTGAAGTGCTTTGAGGTTTATTTGGACATCTTCCTCTATTATGGGATGCGGACTTACAAATTGAGCAAGTCATTGATATTCCTCTCTTTGTACTGGATATATGAAATGAAAATAAGCTTTTAGGTAGGTCTCTTTCTTGTACCAATAAAAAATAAAGTCAAGTTGATTAATTCTTTTGTGATGAATCGCTGGTACACCATGTGCACAAGGTATCCCTTTCAGTTGCCAAGCTCTGCAACTACACACTCCCTCAGTCAACTTGACAACGTGTTTAATCCCTGTAGTCCTCTTAACTTCACACCCAAAATCACCATTCCAGTGTATTGTGCATTTCATTGACTTCTCCACGTTGTAACCAATACCATCATTGACATTGGGGATATGCCTTCATTCCAAATATCTGCAAGTGCCCTTACTCTAGTGAACATATTCATAACCTTTATTCTAATTTCTTCAAGCATGCTAATAATTATCTTGTGCCTAGGACCCAAAAGCCAAGCATTAAAGCTTTCAGTCATATTATTATACACATTGTCACACTTGGAAGAAGTTTTGAACATTGCTTTGCTCCATTTCTCAGGATTGTAGTTTATCAAGTCTTCATAGATCTTGTGACCTAACTTACTTAGCTTGTCTAAGTTTGCTTTAAGTTCATCTTCATAAATTGACCTTGCACAACTTCAAAATACATTTCTTCTCTCAATACCCTTCCATTTCTGCTGCCAGTTAGCTAGAATTTGTCTTGCACACATTCTATACTCACATTCAGGAAGATATTCTTGAACTGCCGAATACAAGCCCTGCAAAATAATATGATAAACAAATAAGACACTGTTAGTTTAAATAAGATAGTACTATTAGTTTAAAAACAAATAGACTATTAGTTTAAATAATATAGTACCTTTTGCATATCACTAATGATTCTCAATTATGCTCCTTCAACATTGATCTCCAAATCAGACTTCGATAACCCTTATAAACCAACATCATGTGTCTTTACTTTCAGTCCCAACTACAACCCATGCTATTGGAATCATTTGGTTGTTTCCATCATTTTCAATATCAATAAGCAGTTGTCCCTTATATATTCCCTTCAAGAAACAACTATCTAACCCAATATATTTTCTGCACCATTCAATAAATCACTTTTTCGTTGTTGCAAAGCAAATGTAGAAGGAGTGAAACAATATTTTTCCATCTTCAGAATCTGTCACTTTTACCACACATGTGCTCCCAGAATTTGATTGAAGGAGAACATCTATATAATCATAAATCATTCCAAACTCCTTCACATGATCACTCGTCACTTCTTTCAATACTTATTTTTTAGCCGCCAAACAAATTTTTTCCCCAACATATAAACCCAAATCCTCCCTTGCCAAATCTTGCATCTCCCAACCCTTTATCCTACTTCTATAGTACTTGACAAGATACTTGGTACTGCACATTGAATTTGTGTTGGTCGTGTTGCAGTCATGCCTAGGATTATAAGTTATAATAATGAAATTAACAGATTTGGGCTCTATACTTGCAAACAATAACCAAGGACATCCACTAGTTTTGCATTGTACCATAACTCTATTTTTATCATTTGTAATCTTCTCTAGCTCACAGCCTCTTTCTATTGCATACTTGGTGACAACTTCCCTCCTAGACTCATATACATTTTCAAAGACCATATTAAGTTGCCAAATCACCTTTTCTCATTTTGGATCATACATTAACCTCTTGTTCTCCTTCATTGATTTCACGTTACTACTATTGTTTCTTGATTCACTACCACTCCCAGTCCCATTGTCACTCTCAAAACTATCAGTGTCTGAATTGTCATAAAAAGGCTCATCACCAACTAACTTACCAGAAATATTTTTCTTCCCTTTATCTATGCCTTCAAAACCTGGATCTATCCCAACTCGTCCAAGCAAAAGTCAGCAACAACTTTATTTCTTGGTGTTCCTTTTTTCTTATTATAAGCCCTCAAATCTTCTTTAATTATATTCAACTTTTCATGCACATCACTACCATAATTAGGCTCATGCTCTTCATCATCGGAACTGCTTGATTTATCACTATCTTTAGCATCACCTACAACTTCTGTATCATATTCCTCTAAATCTTCATCTTCCGTGTCAGAATCATCCTCATATACTAAGGAGTATCTAGGAAAATTTTCTACAACATGTGATTGTTCATGGGGTTTTATTTGACCACTATAATAAGTATTTTCAATTTGGGAACCTAAAGGTGTATTGAAACCTCAACAACCCTGCTGAAAGATTCTTCAATGACCCCACTAGAAATGTGGCTATTCTGGACCACATTATCTCCATCGTGGCATGCATAAATGTCTATTGTATCCTTATTATTTAACAAATCAGCAAGTACCAACAATTCCCTATCTTTTTTCAATTCTATCAAATTGCCACCCTTAGAAGGTACAATATACATTTTTCCTACATTGGTAAACCCAAAATCCCTAGCATAATCACCAATTTGTGGAATCGATAGTTTGTGTGTATCCATATTAAAGGCATATTCAATGTTTCCCCCAATATAAACTGGCCTTACCTCACTCACAAACATACCACTAGTATAAAATCTCAAATTCAGATATTTTTCTGTCATTACTCTAAAATAACAATAAAAATAACAACAAAAAATAAGGTAAAATAAACAGAACAACTTATTAAACTAACATAAAAAGACCCGAAATCTAAAACTAACAACAAACTATATATTCGACAAACCAACATCAACAATCAGAAAGATGCAACAACTAAAAAGAAAGACCCAATTTTTTTTACTCCGAACTAAATCGCAACACCTACCCATTATAATTTAGCAACAAAAATAACAACGAATAAAGAATATGACCTGTATTGAAACTATCTTCTTTAATAATCTTCAGAATCTTCAAACAATCTTCATAACTAAATGAATCTTCAGTACCCTAAACCCTAATTTTTTACACTGATTCACCAGCAAACTCGAAATTTACTTTCGTTTCGAAATAACATCAACACTAGAAAGAGAAATAGTTGATAGCAACAAGAAGATTAAGGTAATTAAGAAGAGAAATCGAAGGTGTCTCTCATCTCCGATGAAAGAATATTTCGGATAAGATCAAAGAGACCATTTTTACTGAGAAGAAATGACCGACTAGTAAGTTAAAATCCCCCTTTTAATTTTTACTACGTAATTAAATTAATGTATGCTAATTAAGCTCGTTTTAAGACTAAGGTAATTAATTATCCACGTGGCATGTTTTAAAATTTATCTAGAACGTGTACCATACACACTAGTAAAATTGAGAGAGGAGAGTTTTATTACGAAGGGGATATAGTTGAGGAGGGTTAGGATGGAACGGATAAAGATCATATAGTTTAGGCGGGTTTGAGGGTATTAACTCTAACATAAAGCTATTTATTTTTAATATAAATACAAGGAACAACAACTACAGGCCCTTCTAAAAAAAACTAATTTCAGGATATATATCAAAAATTGTAAAGAAAAACCACTATGAGGATGTTTGGCCAAGCTTATAAGCTGGTCAAACTGGCTTATCAACACCTTTTGACTTATCTACGTGTTTGATAAATACCCAAAATGCTTATAAGCCAAGACTTTTTAGCTTATAATCACTTTTAGTTTGACCAAGGCTTTTACTAGTTTATCGTTAATAATATTTTTTAATTCACAAAATATTTTTCCCAAAATAAATTTTCTATCTTTCATTTCATTCCATATTCGTTGTTCATCTTTTTTTTTTACAAATAATTATTTTAATTTATAATCTTTTGTAAAGCTTTTAAGGATATTTTAGTCATAAAAGAACAACTTATCAGCATTTTATTTTAGCACCTCGAAGTAAATGCTTATTTAAAAAAAGAAAGAATACAAGAAAATACACATGACTTCACACCATAACAAAAAATGGCCCATATTTTTAAGTTTTACCCGCCCTAGCCCATATTGTATATATTTTGAAAGAACTAGCAAATTCAATTTGTGTTCTTACAACCATTGCTTCTAAAAGCTATGGAGTTAAATCTGTGTTCTTACAACAATTGCTTTCACTCTTTCTTTTTCTCACATCTTCTGCATATGCTTCAAGGGGTTGTGTATTTTCTGCTTCCCCCTGTCACATGGTTACAATGTAAGAAAATTGAAGAGTATAAGTCCACCGTTGAAGGCCATTCAAAGCTTTGCTTTCGAAAATGAGATTTTTTGAGTTTGTTAGTTGTTTGGATTGGGTGTTGTTCCAACTGATTGAAAAAATCAAAAGGAGTTCAAAATTTAAATTTGAAGTGATTTGGAGTAGATTTGAAGAAGATTTTGAGTTAAATTTTAGAAAAGACGCAAGGAAGAAGAAGAAGTTAGTTTTTTTGTATAATTATGTATAGTCTTGTATAATAGCATAGATGAGTGTATAAACATATCTTATACACTATTATACACTTTTATACAAGCGTATGTAGACGAACTTCTTTCACGATTTTCAGTTACAATTCTTGTTAAGAGACTTCAAATTTTATATATAACCTCCTTACATTATTTTTAACAAGTCTAAATAACACCCACTCCAAATTTCTCACAAAATCAAATTCGAATTTTGACCCACATATTTAAGCTTATTAAAAATCTAATTTTCACTATCCAAATGAATTTGGTTTCGTTGAACTAATATTTAAGTCACAAATACTGATTCGAAAATTAACTTAAAAGCTTGAGCAATCTTTTTTAAAAATTAAATAGTAATTTAAAGAACCTATTGGAGTTGGATGTAGAATCTTAGCCTATTATTTTTGGGCTAATTAGTTATAAATTGAAATATGGACTATAAAATTGAAAAGTAGGGAGGCAAATAGCACGGTCTAGCCAGTTTTTGGACTGGTCATTCAAAAATAACCAACGTTTACCAAATCAATGAAAAATAGCCACTATTTTGCTGCAACAGAGATCGGTCCAGCATAATATACTGGAGTTAAGTACACCTGTGTATGAACTTCTAGCATATTACGGTGGAACTCCAACACACGGAAAGTTCCAGCATAATATACTACAGATTCGAGCACTTGTGTATGAACTTCCAGTATATTATACTGGACCGGTATACTTGCTATAAGTTCTAGTGTACTTATTCTGAAAGTCCAGCGTGACATATTTTTCGGGTTTTGAACAATATTTTTATTCAAATTTATATTTACATAAAAATTGGCTAAATTCCAATTAGTTTTGAAATTGGTTATTTTTCGACTCCCCAGTTTTTCGCTTTAAAAAATTTGTTTCCGCGCTTAAAAATACTTTTCCCTCTCCAACGTTATGGCTAATCTAGACGGGCTCTATATCTCAGCTAAATCAGGAACTCCTCCGACCGGCAGAGGGCACGGCATCAGCGATTAGGATTCGGCGACTCCTCTTCTCTTCTCTGTATGGCTCTCTCTTCTTTCGTCTCTTTTGTAGTATTATTTTTGTTTAATTTGTTTCATCCTCGTTTGTTTTGATTTAATATAGTGAATCATTCTTATATAGCTGTCGGCTATCAGCGAATTGGTTCAATTTCATGGGGAAGGAGATGGTATAGAATATAGAATGAAAGATTGAATATGATGCGTAATTTTGGGATAGAGATTTGCGGTTACTGAGAAACCAACCAAATTATGCATTTGGGCGTAACGATTTGTTATTGGAAAATTCGAATACAATATTCTCAGAAATAATAATTTAAATTTCTTAATTCAAGTGACAAAGGTTGGTTGAGGGAATTGTGACTTAGGTCACAAATTCAAGTTCCCAGGGCTTAGTTCAAGTGGCAAAGGTAACGAATGAGGAAGCAAGTGAAATAACAAAAAGGGCAGCCCGGTGCACTAAGCTCCCGCTATGCGCGGGGTCCGGGGAAGGGTCGGACCACAAGTGTCTATCGTACGCAACCTTATACTGCATTTCTGCAAGAGGTTATTTTCACGGCTCGAACCCGTGACGAGAAACACCTAAATTTAGTTTAAGTTATAACATAATACTTCACGGGGGAAGGAAACAGAGATTTGGTCTTAATGCGACTGGAATCTGAAGCCGAGAATGAATATTAACCGTCCTCTTCAGACAGCTATAGTAATTTGTTATGCATATTTGTTTTCATAGTGCCGTAGTTGTAGCGATTTAGCAGCTTGAAGAGAAGGGTGATCAGTGATGAATGGTATTCTTTGACTTAACTTCCTTGCATCTGCGATGAAAGCTCAAATTTCCTTCACACAGAGATGTGTTTTATACTGACCATGATTGTAGCTCAGATTTCCTTCATTTACTGATGTGTTTAATAGTACTAAAAGGTCTATAACAACTGAGAGCAAATATTTAGGATGTTCAAACTTGTCTTGACTCGGAAATGAGCATTACAGTGGTTTTCTTGGTCTTACCAAACTCAGACAAGTCAGTTGAGCCGATTATGAGTCGACCTCAAGTTGTTATCCTGTGTATTCAGTACATCTATTGGTTATCGAGTCAAGCTCTAACTGAGTATAATAGATTAAGAAAACACATCCATGGCAAAGAAAAACAAAAGGAAGAGTGTGTTCAAGCTTGACTACCTATTAACAGAAAAAGTTGTCCAAGCTTAGTTTGATGGGTTAACCAGATTAACTATGTTGAAATACCAGCTAATCAACTAGTGAGGATTTGCAAATTGACTCATTCTCAATATATACACTAAATTCAGTTTTGCCCAGTAGTCAGTATCTATCTTGTTGCGTCCTTTATCCTTAGTTTTTCCTATTTTACATCTGTGCTGCTTATGTTGTTTTCAACGTATAGTGTACAATTGGTTAGTCAAATCCTTCTTAGGCATAATGTTTAACTACAGTCTACACATTATGGCAAAGAAAAACAAAAGGAAGAGTGTGTTCAAGCTTGACTACTTATTAACAGAAAAAGTTGTCCAAGCTTAGTTTGATGGGTTAACCAGATTAACTATGTTGAAATACCAGCTAATCAACTAGTGAGGATTTGCAAATTGACTCATTCTCAATATATACACTAAATTTAGTTTTGCTCAGTAGTCAGTATCTATCTTGTTGCGTCCTTTATCCTTAGTTTTTCCTATTTTACATCTGTGCTGCTTATGTTGTTTTCAACGTATAGTGTACAACTGGTTAGTCAAATCCTTCTTAGGCATAATGTTTAACTGCAGTCTACACTTTAAAGTAACAAAATCATGCCTACACCAAATGTGCTCCATGATCCATAAGTGTTTTCACGAAAACTTGATTCCTAAAGTTATGTCAATGGCTAATTTATTTCATTTTTGTTATACTTTATTTTTATAATAGTTATTATCTTGTTGACAACGATTGTAATATCACCTGGTGCTATTTTACATAATAGTTTATCATCATCATCATCTTGTTGACAGCGATTGTAACTGCTGCTATCTTTTAGATCCATATCACCCGGTGCTGTTGGAAAGCCATATTACTTTAACATTATGGCTCCTGTAATAACTCTGTAATCTTCTATTTCTCCTATGGGCAAAAGGTCATCCTTCTAGATATTATCACTGTACCTTTATTTGAAATAGCATAGTTTTATTCTCGTTGGGTGGCTATTCCTACTAGTATTATATAATATACTAAGAGAGGATAAGCAGGCACCTGATTGTCAACATGCCTGCTTCATTTTATCACTTCATGTGTTGACACGTTCATCTGAATTTGCCAGGCACCGCTTCGAATTTTCTTACATTTCAATTCTATATCCGCTGCATTTCTTGGCTCTGCTTAACGTTGACAGCAGCAAAGTACCTGCCTGGATAATCCTACGCCTTTTTTCTCTCATCTATCAGTGTTCTCCTTTTCCCTCTGTTAGACCTTCCTCTCGATTGCACTCTAATTCTGACCTGCTCCTCTCTCTGGTAAGTGCTGAATTTACAAATTTAACTTTCTAATGTGTTTTTTCTACGGCATTTCTTACTCTTCCCCATTCTGCTTTGTTCATGTGTTGCTTCAAGGCTTAATAAGTGTAATGAATCACCAATTGTTTGCTAGATCTTAATTTCTTTTCCTTGGCAGCTTTGCTTTCAGTTAGCCTGCTATGTGTTTGTGAAATTGCCTTCTGAAAACTTTAGTTTTCAAACAAAGAGGGTGAGATGAGAATCAAGGTATTGAGGGATGAAAAGACTGTTAGCTTCCATGGTGATGAAAGCAGTTTGGTTCATAATCATCTACAAAAACTTTTTTACTAGACATCTTTTTTTACATAATGATATAATTTTGAAGTGTTTTACTAATTGGATACTGGTGAGTGGGGATGGCAGTAATGAAGAAATAAAGGTTAGCAGTTACTTTCCTGATTGTTGTTAGTTGAGGTATGAACTATAACTAAAAGTAAAAGACATGCAGGAAGTGATAACTAGCAAATTAGGTTCTCAGATGTTTGGATGCAGAAGAGGAAATCCTTGAAACGTTGGACAGGAAAGTGATTTGAGCTTCATTTTTGTTTCGTTTTTTGTTCTACTTTTTCTTGACCATTTACCTTTGTTTCGTTGTTCGATTTGTCAGCTTCTTCTTTTAACTCTGTCTTCGCGATTTTCTGCGCAATTATTGGGTCATTTCGCAAGTTTCTGCAGTTCGTTTGTGTTAGCATTTCTTTCTCTTTCAGTTTATTTATTTCTAAACGAGCTTTCATTTATCTGTGGTGCCACTTTGATTTGTATTTCGAATTTTGACAACAAAGGTTAGTACTTCAAAACTTTGGACTATATTCTCTGGTTTCATGGAAAATTTGGGCTCCATAGTCTCATATATAGGTGATGGAATTGCTATAGTCTTCCAAATTTTTGGATAATAGAGATGCATAGGATTAGAAGGATAAATAGCTAATTGAGTCAGCAGTTATGTACAAACAGTAGTGCTCTGATGAGGATGAGTAGTGCAGGCTGGGGTTTACTATATCAAAATATAAGAAGGAAACAAAAAGTTAAATTAGTTATTGTATAAGCTTGTGATCAATTGTTCATATGATACAACAACAGAGGACGAGGTTTAGAATATCGGACTGTTGATCTTAGTATTTCCATGATTACTCTCATGTAAAGTGCATCTTGGATTACCAGTAGTTGACGAGCTTCAATGGTTGATTAAATTTTTACCGCTGTGTATGTCTTATTTTGAATTTTAAAGCGAAGCGTTCTGAAAATTCTAATGTGGCTTTCGCAATGGAGATTTCTGGAGTTATTCTCTCTACCTTTAGGTGAAAATTGGTTCGGTTGAGTCAATAACTTCGCTGAAAGTTGAGTACACAGTCTATATTTTCTTTAGCAAGAAAAATAACAAAAATGTTAGATGTAGTTGTTCTGCTATTCATTTTGATAATTTCGACGGCAATAAAAATGTTTGTGGATTTGCTAACGTGAAGCTTCATCGAGCCGTTGGGCCCGGGCTCAGCCCGGGCATAACCTCAGTAGTATTATATAGAGAGGAAATTGGAAATAATGTCTAGGGCAAAATAAATATTGTGTAGGATTAGGGGAGGAAAGTATTACTATTTAAAGTTGGATAATGAATTTGATTTTCGGGATGCGAATAATTTTCACCCTACCAATAATAATTGTCATTATAATTAAAGGCCTCTTTTGGGGGTTTAACAAATTTCTTTTCCCGCCCTTTGGAGAGAAGGGTTGCCCCCAAAATCTGCAGCGAGTAGTAGAAACTAGAAGAAATGGAGTTCACACTCAGTGGGAATGCACTGAAGACATTCGCCCGATCCATCACGTGCCTCGCACGCATTGGCAATGAGCTCGTCATTCAAGCCTCTCCTTCCCAGGTGAACTACTTTGGTTTATTTGTTTATTTCTTTTCAGAGTCTTAGAATCAATTAATTGATCATAACTTTATAATTTCCTTGACAGTCCCTTAGTGTTTGGTGCTCTGTAATAAGTTAGCTGAAGAACTAAAAGTATATGAATGTATTTTGGGATTGCTTTTGCTCCATAACTTTGTGCTCTTACAGTAATTTTGGACCTTGATTGATGCAATATCCAAGCATGAACACCGCTGTCCCATGAATTTTTTTTATCCGTGCCCATTTTTTTGCACCGAGCAAATGGATGTAAGATCTTGTATATAAACTTGTACAACTTACCTCATATGTATTCACACTTTAATTTGTGACTTTTATGATAAAATTGCTTGGTTTCGCATAAATCAGATAAGTATATTCCCACCTCCAAGCTTGGTCGCAAAGACCTAACGCAGAGAGTTGTTGTTGTTGTTTGTAGTAATAATAGAGTTGCAAACTTCTACAGGGGAGCAAATATTGTCCCGATTTGTGCCTATGATATATAGGGCTGGATTCCATATTTAGGATCAGACTCTTGATAATTGAGCTAATCCCCTTCGAAATTAAGATATTTGTTAGATTAGAGTAAATTGCATCATTCTCTGATATAACAAGGTGATGATGATATGAGTTAAGCTAAATGAAAGAAATGAGAATTCATTTCGCCCACCCCAACTTATTTGGGATTGAGGAGTCGTAGTAGTTGTTGTATCTGATATAACAAGGCCCCTAACCCTGTGAAATTTTAATAAGAGGAGATGATTCAACAACGTTTGACAAGGGGCAAATCAGTGTTGTCAAAGGCGCGCTTTAAGTGCGCTTAAGCCCTTAAGCGAGACGCAAAGCATGATGACGCTTCAATGTCATCATTAAGGCTCCAAGGCATATTTCCTTGCCAGTGAGTGAGCGTACTTCTGAAGAGGCCACACTAAACAATTGATATTTCACTATATTGTTATTTTTTAAAAATTTCTTTGTCCTAAAATTTTTTATGCTTATAAATAATTATTACGCTTTGACTACACATATATTATATATTTATATTTTTTTTTCTCTATTCGCGCCTTTCTTCATTAAAGCCCACACTTTATTTGTGCTTTGCACTTATTAGATTTTTTTTGCGCTTTTCGCCTTTGATAACACGAGGGCAAATTGGTCTCATCTTGTTAAACCGGAAACCATCAAAATGGATGTGAAATTAAAGTTCCCAGTTCATTGTCTTTTTTTATTTGGCAGCTCACATGTCACACTCTCAACTCCTCAAGATCTGCCTATCAATCAATGACATTTGAACCTGATTTTTTTGATGTCTACACCGTCTTGGGTCCACAGGTGCAATGTAGTGTGCTCTTGAAGGTATATGCTTTTAGCAATGCAATGCTGCATAGTCTAAAATGTGCTGGTTACCCGGATGTCGAATTTTCACTTACCTTGATTTTTACAGGCTATTTGTTCTGTTTTGAGAACACCAATTGCCAGCATTGATCATTTGAGTGTGTCATTGCCTAATCCTGATGCATCAAAGGTGCAGTGGACGTTGAACTGCCATAATGGTAAGACTTTATTTCTTTTCATTTTTTTCCAACTTTTTCAGGATTTAACCAAATAGAAGGAAAATACATTTTCTGGTTAGGAGCCTATAGATTAGGACGGAACATCTTTAATTTGATGGATGGACATGTAGAGACTCTCGCAGCTATAGTGTCAAAGGTCTGGTAAATGTTACTATGATTCTCATGAATCAATGGTCACGTTTTTGTCTTCCATGCTTTTTCTTCACATTTTGGTCACAATGTGATATAGTACCAAAGGGAGAAGATAGAAAGGTAAAGAAAATGTCAGAATGGAGAGAAACTAAGAAAGAAAGCTAAGAGGGAGAGTATAACGGCTCAGACCGAACTACTAAGGTATTGTCCGCTCCTTGGGGCCTCACATTTTTGTCCTTCTGGGCTTTGGTCCAAAAGGCGCTTCAACAATTGAAATCCTTTGCTCGCTTTTTATGGCCTCTAACTTTCTCTTCCTATTGAGATATGGGATTTGCCTAGGGAAAGTAGGGCTGTGCATAATATAGTAAATACCGAATTACCGTATCGAAACCGAAAATTTTGGTGTATGGTATTCAGTATTTGGTTTAAGTTTTTAAAATTATTTAGTTTTAGGTATGGGATTTAGTATTTAAAAAAATGATACCGAAATACCAATACCGTCTTGATATATATAATAAATTACACATTATACATATTGATGATTAACATACTAAGTTAAATAATACTTTTCTTTGGCATTCATGTTGAGTAACAATAAAGCCAATGTACTTCTTTAGGAAAATGGAAGAACAAGGTAGGATGCAGGTTTTGATCTTACTCTCTAGGTTGCTAAGTAGTTTAACGTAATGTTTCAACGGTTTTAGGGTGCTTCTTTCTCCGTTACTCTTGTATTGTTGTTGCATATGTTGGATTAGTCCTGGTTGTATTCTTTAATTTCAACAATTAACTCTAAGTAAGTAATATGATAATTTCAATGATCAAATTAATTTTTTTATGTACCTTTTTTCTCGTAGTTGATACTTAATGCTTTTGGACAAAGATTTTGTCAATAGTCAGGTGAACTTAGAACGCTTTTATTGAGTACTTTAATTAAAAATATTATAGTCTATGACTCTATGCAGTTAATATTCAAGCCGAATAAACTGAAATTACCGGACTGAATTAACCGAAACCGAAAGGAGAAAAGTCGAACCATACCTAATTACATTCGGTATAGTATTGGTATAGCATTTTAAGAAACCAAATACCAAAAGTACTGAACCAGTGCGCTAAGCTCCCGCTATGCGCGGGGTCCGGAGAAGGGCCGAACCACAATGGTGTATTGTACACAGCCTTATCTTGCATTTCTGCAAGAGATTGTTTCCTCGGCTCGAAACCGTGACCTCCTGGTCACATGACAACAACTTTACTAATTACCGAACCGAAATGACTAAATACCGTACCGACCGATGAACACCGCAAAGAAAAGTATCATAGTGAACCTCCTTTCGAATTCAATGATTAGCGGTCTGTAGGCTATTAAGAGCTATGGTCTCTGATACCACTTGTAACGGCCCATGCCTCATTGCCAAGGTATCGTTAACTCTGGTCTAACCTTTGGATTTGTCCATTTGGTTATAATTTGTGAGAAGTATAGCACGGAAAAGTTCTATTAATTATGTCTTAAGTGTTGTACAATGCCCTATTTATATACAATGATAACACGATAATAGGTATATATTTCCCGATGTGGGACACTACACATTACTAACTATTTAACACTCCCCCTCAAGCTATGTAACTAATACGAGAACCAGTAAGAGACTCGGTGAGAATATTTGCCAGTTGATCATTCAACTCTACAAATTTTGTAACAATATCTCCTGAGAGTATCTTTTCTCTAATAAAGTGACAGTCGATCTCAATGTGTTTAGTCCTTTCACAGAAAACCGGATTTGACGCAATATGAAGAGCAACTTGATTATCACACGAGTTTCTTCTGGTTGATTTCTCCGAACTTCAACTCCTTGAGCGCACTTAAGCCCTGAAGCGAGGCTCATAACATGTTGAGCGCTTTGCCTTGCTTTTTGGGCGCTTTAGTGTTGCATCAAAGCTTTAAGGCATACTTTTCCTTGCCAATGAGTGTAATCCTGAAAAGGCGACCTTAAACAATTGATATTTCACTTTATAGTGATTTTTTTAATTTCTTTGTTCATATATTTGTTATTCATGCTTATAATGATTAGTCTTGGACTACATGCATATTTTTACTTTTTTTCCCATTGCGTCTTTTTTCATTAAAGCCCACGCTTTATTTGCGCTTTGCGCTTAAAGCCCCAACGGACCTTAGAGCTTTTTTGCACTTTTTGCCTTTGATAACATTGACCCAATAATCTGCTCATAGCCTCGATCCTCAAATAGTAATCCTTTGTCCGGAGCTGACTTTATATACCGAAGAATGCGAACAATGGCATCCCAGTGACTATTACTGGGAGAATCCAATAACTGCCTTATGACACTCGCATGAAAGGAAAATAAGTGTCAGGTGTAGTCATAGTCATTGTGAGATAATTCAATTTTCCAACCAACCTCCTATATGTCGTAGGATCCATAAGAGGCTCCCCTTGTCCTAGCAGAATATCATTCGGAACCATAGGAGTGGCAACATGTTTGCAGCCCATCATTCCAGTCTCCTCAAGAATGTCTAAGATATACTTTCGTTGTGAAATAATAATACCTGAGCACTGAGCAATCTTAATAGCTAGAAAATAGTTCAATCTGCCCAGATCATTAGTTTGGAAGTGCTGAAAGAGATGTTGCTTCAGATTAGTAATACTATCCTGATCATTGCCAGTAATAACAATATCATCAACATAAACTACCAGATAAACACACAGATTAGGAGCAGAATGCCGATAAAATATAGAGTGATCAACTTCACTACGACTCATGCTGAACTCCTGAATAACTGTGTTGAACTTACCAAACCAAGCTCGAGGGGACTGTTTCAAACCATATAGTGACCTGCGCAATCGGCATACAAGACTACTAGACTCCGTCTGAGCAACAAAACCAGGTGGTTGCTCCATATAAACTTTTTCTTCAAGATCACCATGGAGAAAAACATTCTTAATGTCTAATTGATAAAGAGGCCAATGGCGTATAACAACCATGGATAAAAAGAGGCGAACATATGCTACTTTAGCCATGGGAGAGAAAGTGTCACTATAATCAATCCCAAATATCTGAGTGTATCCTTCTGCAACAAGACAAACCTTAAGCAGATCAACCTGGCCATCTGGGTCGGCTTTGACCGTATAAACCCTACGATAACCGATAATATACTTACCTGAAGGAAGAGGAACAAGCTCCTAAGTGCCACTCGCATGTAAAGCAGACATCTCGTTAACCATAGCCTGTCGCCATCCTCACCTGTAGACTTAGGGATGGAAACAGTGGACAAAGATGATATAAAAGCATAATGAGGTGATGATAGACGATGATAACTCAACAATATGCCAGTACAGGGAAGACAACACTTGGAACATAATTTACAGAAGGAACCTACAAGATTGGGAATTTGAAGAATTGCTCAGACTACTGGCCACTCTAAATGGCTTCTCAAGCAACCAATTAGCACCAGACCAACTCATATGGGGAACTACACAGGCAGGAAGATACTCAGTGAAAGCAGCCTACAAGTTAGTCGGAACTCATAATGCAATCACTGACCAGTGGCCATGGAAGCTAATTTGGAAAGTCAAACTACCACCTAAAGTTATCTGCTTCAACTGGACTGCACTTCATGGAGCTTGCCTAACGCAGGATAACTTGGCCAGAAGGAACTTCTCTATGGCTAATAGATGCTTTATGTGCCAAAGGAATGCAGAGTCACACAATCACCTCTTTCTACAATGCACAGTCGCAGCAAGTCTTTGGAATATGTTTTTATCTCTTTTTGGACTCAGATGGGTCATGCCACAAAACTTCAGGGAAGCTTTTGAGAGCTGGAGCCTTTGGAAAGTTGATAGCTCCATCAGGAAAATATGGAAGATGATACCTGCAGCCATTTCTTGGACTATCTGGAATGAAAGGAATAGAAGGTGTTTTGATGGGATATCAACTGCTGTCCAGTCTCTCAAAGCTTTTTGCCTAGTGTATTTATTTAGTTGGGCTTATCTAGCCCCGGTAGATTCTCCTGATAGCTATCTGAACTTTGTTAGCTCCCTAGTACTAAGCTGATTTTTTTTTTTTTGCCTTTTTGTATTAGTGCTAGCAATTTTCATTACTTTTGTAACTATTTTGCATCTTCTTGATGCCATCAATGAAGCCAATTACTTCATCGAAAAAAGATAACTTAAACTGACATAATGGGGATTAGGATTAAGTATGGATCGTACACCTTTTAGGAGTGCAATTGGATGGACTAGGAGGAGATAAATCCGCAGTAGGTGCGGAATCTGATGCTGGGACGTGAATTACCTGGGCCTGATGCTGGACGTGGACGACAATGATAAGTCAAGAGTGGTGGCCTTGCGGCTGGGATGTAGGAGGAGCAACTGTAGACTCCTCAAAAGTATGTATAGGTAGTTGTGGTTGTGGTGGTGCTATTGATGTGGATTCCTCACAAGTAGGTACAGGTAAGATCTCCGATATATTAAGATATCCAGTGTAATTCCAAAAGTGGGGACCGGGAAGGGTAGTGCGTACGTAAACCTTACCCCTACTCTATAAAGATAGAGAGGTTGTTTTCGATAGACTCTCGGCTCAAGGAACAATAAAAAAAAGCAACTTGCCCATGCTTAGTACATGATCTAATAATACACACTTAACATTTCTCAGAAAAGAACAGAGCAGTCCAGTGTTGTTGAAAGTTTAAAAGCTATAGTAGACAGCCTCTGATGCTGGTGTAGTAGAATACAATTGCATCTAAAAGTGTCTAATTTGCCTAATCCTTTACACTAGGTATATACAGATACTACGTGAATCTATGTGAATAATCCAACTTTAAAGACTTAATTTTTGCCAAATCAATTTCTAAGATAATAATGTAGTCTTGACTTACTCTTACTTCATAATAACTGTTATCCACTTTTCATCTTAAAAAAATACAAAAAATGAAAAGAAGAGTTATAGTTCCTTTGACTACCTAATCTAGTCCTTTGCATTTTTTTAATGATGGTGGTGTCCATGCCAACTTGCGCACACCTCGACTATACCATCGAGCATCTGCTACCTCCCACTAGCACAATACTGTGTGACTCTGCCACCGATCCTTTGATTATTTTCCATAAGCTTTCAGTGATCCTATCCTTCAAACATGTGAATTTCGGACACTTCAACCATCTCCTTTTTTCTTTTCTTGATTCCCCTAACTTTCAGTTATGCACTCTTCATTCGGAAAACAAAAAAAAAAAATCATGGAAAAATTGTATAGTCAAACCTCTCTGTATCCGCCCCGTTTGTTACGATATTTTTTGGCTTGTATAATAAATGGTTGTTATATACCTACAAAGGTCAGGTGAATAGCAGCGATACACCTTTTGAACTCGAGAATAACCAAGAACGACACACTTAAGAACACGAGGAGCTAACTTATCTTTTCCATGAGCTAAGTTGTGAACAAAACATGTACTCCCAAAAACACGAAGAGAAAGAGAGTCTAAGGGTGACTGAGGGAACAATACTGAATGTGGAATATGATTCTGATAGCAGATGAAGGCATTCGATTAATCAAGTTGTAAGCTGTAAGAACTACATCCCCAAAAAATGCAGCGGAACATGGGACTGAATGAGAAGTGTGCGAGCAGTTTCAGTGAGGTGCTTATTCTTTCTCTTTACTACCCCATTCCGCTGGGGAGTATACAGACAAGATTTGATGGAGAATTCCTTGAGAGGTCATAAATTGCTGAAACCGAGAGGATAAGTACTCTAAAATATTATCACTATGAAAAGTACGAATAGAATACCAAATTAATTTTTAATTTCAGCACAAAAATTATGGAATATAGAAAACAACTCAGAACGATCATTCAGTTGGAAAATCCAAGTACATCTTGAGTAATCATTAATAAAACAAACAAAATAACGAAATCCTAAGGTTGAACTAACTCTACTAGGACCTCTATATATCATAATGAACTAAAAAAAATTTGACACTAAACGACTCTCAGTACTACGCGAAAAGGTGGCTCAGGTATGTTTCCCAAGTTGACACAAGACTCACAATCTAATGTAGATAAACTAGGCACCATTTTCTGAAGTTTGGATAAACTCGGATGTTCTAAACATTTGTGAATTAGGTTTGGAGGATCATTAACTGGACATGCTGTGGAGGAATTGAGTGAGTTAAGGTAGTAAAGACCTTGTGATTCAAGCCCTGTGCCAATCGTCTGCCCCGAACTACGGTCCTGCATAATAAGAGAATCAACAATAAAATATATACAACAATGGAAGTCACGAGTCAAATGATTAACATATGCAAAACTAAAAGGATAGACAGGGACACAAAGAACGAAATCTAGAGTGACAGAAGATGAGGGATTAGCTTGTCCAACTCCTTTGCTTTAGTTTTGAACCCATTAGCTAAAGTAACAGTAGGAAGAGAATGTGAATGCACAATATTCGACAGAAGTGATTTATTACCAAAGATATGATCAGAAGCTCTTGAGTCCATGGCCTTCAGATAAAGAAATTCCTTGGTTATATGTAATCTCGGTCTGAGCAACATGAGCGTTTCTGGGTGGTCGACCATGTAAATAATAGCACACTTCACGAGTGTGTCCAAGTTTATTACAATAAGAACACTTGGGTCGAGATCCCCCAAAATGACCTACTCCTCGTTGATTCTCCATAGCCCGAGATATCCGATTTTTTGTTGTCTGATATGCGAGAATAGAGGAGTCAACAGTGGTGGTGAGACCACTGTGTGACTAGGTGGCGCAGCAAGACGAAGCAATCTAGAGAATAGTTCAGCAACTATAAGAATCGAAGGACTAGCCAAAATTTGGTCTCTCACTGAGTCAAGGTCATTAGGTGGTCCAGTAAGTATAAGAACTACAAACATATTCTGTCGTTGCTCTTGTTGTTTTTCAACACTAGCCGTGACTGGCATCAACTTCTCAAATTCCTCCACAATTGCCTGCACTTGTCCCAAGTAGGTAGACATATCCAAATTCCTGTTTCTTTAAATTTGTCATCTGAGATATCATATCATAAAAACGAGATATATCATTAGTTTATAAAGTATGAGCCTTCTTCCAAACTGAATATCATATCTGGAATGGACGAAACAAAGGCGTTAACTTGGAATCATCGATCGCTACAACAAACAACATAATTGAACATCAATTTTCTCCTAGAGTGCTTTGGCCTTTTCATCCCCATCTCTAGTCTTCTTGGCTAGGTGATCTTGAACACCTTGACCCTTGCACCACAACTCAACAGAAGAAGCCCATGCTAAGTAGTTTGAACTTCCATTAAGGATTTCGAAGTAATCGTCAAACTTGAATTTCCAGAACCCGTATTTTTAGAACCAAAAATATCAAGTCCCAAAGACATTGTTGGACCAAATAGCATAGACAATCAAGAACAATAAGAAGCTCACAGGAATAGTGAAGAAAAAACACTGTATCTCGCCAGAAACTGAACAATCGCCAGAAATCTCGCCGGAAAATAAAAAGGTTGTCGGAATTTGATGGAACTTGGATGGATACGCTCGAAATAGCTTCGCGAGCAAGCTGTCCAAAAGAACTTTTGTCAGAAACTGGCCGGAGGGCAGCTCACGTGCCGATGCGTGAAGAGATCTCGTTGGAATTTTCCTCCTTATGGTCGGCGCGTGTGGTGGTATTTTTTGGTGGGGTTTGCTGGGGTTTGGTCGCAGGAGGGTGTATGACCATGCGGTGGTGTTGCTTTTAGCACAACACTGAGGGAAACATATGTGACGCAATAACAACCCTAAAAGTCGCCGGAAATTGACACACAACGACTGTCTGGCGGAGTTTTCTTTCATGGATGTTTCTCACTAACGCTCTGATATTTATTAATTATGTCTAAAGTGTTGTACAATGCCCTATTTATATACGTTAATTACATAATAATAGGTACTACTTCCCGATGTGGGACACTATACAATACTAACTATTTAACAAATCTAAAAGACCCCTCAAAAATTGAATTCCCAGCTCGTCCTTTTAGGCCCCTAACATCCCCCTCCATTCCAATGTGGTATTTGTCTAAAATAAGCTCACGTCGAACCCTTCGAGTTCAAAAACCAACCAATGGTTCTTAGACTAATATATTCATTGGAACAATATACACTATGTTCCCATTTGTAAACTTTACCTCACAAAAATAAATAAATAATGTTCCTATATAAATTAGGGAACATGAACAAAGTAGAACTCTTAAGAAAACTGAGACTCAATATTGAACAAAAGGACAATGGTCAAATCAAACTAAATTTTGTAATAATACCGCGGGATAAAGCCTTGGCGTAACTGGTACAGTTGCTGCCATGTGATCAGGAGGTCACGGGTTCGAGTCGTGGAAATAACCTCTTGTAGAAATGCAGGGTAAGGTTGCATACAATAGATCCTTGTGGTCCGCCCTTCCCCGGATCCCGTGTATAGTGGTAACTTAGTGCACCAGGCTGCCCTACTGCGAGGTAAATTATATTTATCTAATCATAATTTGGTTGAAGAATAAAAACGAAGTAAATGTAAACTAATCTGAAATAATCTAGGGTCTGATATAAAATGTCTCATTTTTAGAAGCTGCATCATGCTGTCTTGGTGGGCGAAAACTTGACCCTATGTAATCAATGATTAGGATAAATCAAACAGAATGATAGTATTATCTTGACTGTTGATCTTTTCACCGAGTGATAGTATTTATGGGTTCTTTCTAAGAAGGGTTTCCTTTTGGAAGGTTTTCATGGTTATGTATGGGAAAAAAATTAGTGAATCACCTTACATTAATTCAGTATTGAGCGGAGGGACAAGTTCCTCAAGGTGGTCAAGTCGTTACTTTTTATACTGTCTTGCAGAACCTTAACATTGTCCCCAACTTCCAAAATCTCAAAATAACTGAGAGTGATTGTCGAGATAACCTCCCTATCGTAGCTGCACCGATGTCGTGAAACCAGTATTGTCAAAGGCAAAAAGCTCTAAAAAGCGCTTTAGGTGCTTTAAGCGCAAAGCGCAATTTAAGCGTGGGCTTTGGTAAAAAAGGCACAATGAAGGACAAAAATACAATTATATATGTAAGTTCAGAAAAAGTAATAAATTCATTCTTAATGTTTTCCTCAACAACTAATATACTTATTTGCTAATTATATTTGTTTAGTACCGCTCCATTCAAGATAGAACTCATGGGAAATGAATGCTCCCACGTTAGTGCATTCCCTACATTGAAGCGTAGCTTAAGCGAGGCGAAACACCGTCCTTGAGCTTTTCTGGGCTTCAGGGTTTAGGCACGCCTTAAATGAGCCTTTGACAAAAGCATGTTTCATTTGAATGCTGAGGATAGGGTTATTTGGTAGAGGAGCGTGTGATGATTATGTTCACAGATATGGATATTAAGAGTGCCACACGATGAATTAGAATTTATGCTCCTATACTAAGATCGATGCAGTACCAAAAAGAGAGAAAGGAGAAAGGTAAGGAAAAGATACGGAGGGGAATTTATAGGAGAGGTGAGGGAGAGATAATAAAAAGATCCGTAGTTTTCAGATCCTATCTAATTAAATGATAAAGATAATTTCAAACTAAAGCAAGTTATAATAACAATGAAATAGGATGTAATATATGGAAAGTTCAAGTATAATCTAATAGATAAATTTAACATCATAAGAATCTAAACAGATAATTACAAAATAATTGTAAAATTAATGTGGAAATTTAGCAAGATAATCTCAGAAGTAAACAATAGTTTGGCTTTTCTAGTATAAAATCTCTATCTTTAGGGATGCATCTTAAGGAACCTGGGTTTTCCAAGTATGAAATTTGAAACAACTTAAAAATAATATATGTTACATACTTTTTTGGCCAGATTCTTACAGGAGTATCATTGGAATATAGCGACTATGTTGTTTGTCATATTTTAATCTCCTGGAAGTGTTATGCTTACATTTGTTATATTTTAATCTCCTGGAAGTAATGCTCAATAGTTTTACTTGTAATAGTTTTCAACATTTTCTGTTTTAAACTTTCCTGAGCACTTATTAGCAGTCTTTGAGTTGAGTTTTCACAATTTGTATCATGAAGGAATGATTTGCACCATTGAATACATCAAGAGAAGTTAGAGATTTCCTATACATCTCTCAACACCTCATGACCTGCTTAAGCTTTCAGATTACTTGATATGTACAACTTAGATGATCCAGTTGATGTATAGCACCATCTCCTTACCATGCTAATTTTACAGGTATGAGGAAAGCTTATTGGATTACTTGCAATGTTGAACCTGACATACAACACCTATCTCTTGATAGGAGAAAGCTTCCAAGCAACTTTGTGGTGAAGCCTCGTGATCTGAACAGGTTATTGTCCAACTTCCAAACAACCCTTCAGGAGATCACAATCATTGCTACCAATCCAACTTCCTTGCCTCCTGATGCTGCAACTGAAATTGGAGGGAAAGCTGTTGAGCTCAGAAGTTATATAGACCCAACAAAAGGTATACTGGGTCAGTCTCTTTTTTTTTTCTCTTTCTTGTTTGTAGGCAGTTTTAAACTTTAGATCTTTCTTTGTAGACAATGATTCATCACTACACACTCAGTTGTGGATAGATCCTACTGAAGAGTTTGTGCAGTACAATCATATCGGAAACCCTGTGGATGTGACCTTTGGAGTGAAGGAATCGAAGGTATCCTCATTTCTCGTCTCTGATAGGAACTTTTCTAATCCAACTAAGCTTTTTCCAAGTCTGAAACCTTTTTCTTGATTTATTTCATTGATGACATGTAATCACATTTTTGTTGCTGTAAAATAGTGCTTGTGTTTTATGGAGGTATGTTTGCTGAACCTTCTTTTTTGTTTCTTTTGCAAATTTTCGATTCAGGCCTTCCTTTCTTTCTGTGAGGGATGTGAAGTTGACATACACTTCTATTTTGATAAAGCTGGCGAGTAAGATAATCTCACACTCTGCTTCTCCATTGACATCAGTTCGTTGTTATTTTTTTTACCCTGTCCTTGTCTTCAGTAAGAGGACTCTTTGCGTTTAGGATATTTGCACAGAAAGCTATTGCAAAGTCAGGACATTTTCCATATCAGCACTTGTTGGCTTGGATGGTTGATCAGTAATTCAAAGGAGTATAATACTAATCTGCTCCATCACAATGATAATTTAGATCGTATGGTTGTTGTAAAACGGCTTAATGAGGATATTCACTTACTATTACTAAGAAAATGAAAGAAAAGGTGAACGCAATAACGTCCAAAGACATGCCTGCTACTTAATCAATTTGGCTAGTATGTTTAAATTAATTGCAGTTGATTATTGTGGGAGATAAGGTGGCCATCCATCCTGACAAGACGGGTCGCAACTTTTGGCTTTACCTCTTACTGGACCCAGTACATACTACTTCGGAGTTTCGTGGATCTAGTGTATGGACCATTTTAAACTACTAATGAATGTGCATTTGTGTGCATATATGCGTCTCTTCAATTATTATGACTTTTTTAATGTCGTACAATTTCAATTCTGTAGTAGATTTCTTCTTTGCTGTTTTAGGCACAAGATTTTTGTTTTCATATAAGATTTTCTTCTAATTGAACTGAAATCATGGACAGGCCAATTCTAATGGCGCCAAAATTTGGTTTAGATGGCTCCATCTCAACTTTTGATGCCACCTTGGTACTTGCAACCATGCTTATGTCCCAGCTCAATACTGCTGGCTCCTCTGAAAATCCACAAGTTGCTGGCACTTCCCATGGTGAGGCTAATGATGGAAGACAGGCCCCACCCCAGGAGAGATCAAAAGGGAATTCTGGCCTTCCATCTGATCAGACCAGGATTTGGTCCGATCTTTCAGGTTATTATTCTCTTAACTCTTGTTTATAGATGGTACAAGATTATTTGATGGTAATATTTACTTAATTGTCATAAATTTCAACTATAAAACAGGAAGCAGAACAAAAGGTGGTAATGGTGCTGAACCTGGAGGGGGTAGAAATGAAAATGATATTGAGCTAAGGGAAATTCACCGAATTGGTGCAATACACATATCTGAAGCTGGAGCTGCTGGAAGAGATATGTCTGATATACATAATGAGTATCCTAAACTTATTTTGCTGTCAAAGTTATTAGCAATTTAATGCTCCATTTTTAAACCTATTATTAACTGCAAAATGTAAGCTAAAGTGGTTAAAGCTAGCCAACATGTCAAGTAAATTTGGTTTGCCAAAGTTTCAATTATAGGTACATATTTTACAACCTATCGAGGGGTAAGAAGTATGAGGTTTTGGTCCCAAACTATTGGGGTAGCCTTGATAAGCCTCAATATGTATGAACTGTCTCAGGGAATATGACTCTCAGGTCTGGTTTGGATTGATACAGTACATTTTTTGGGGAGAAACCTTTGTCCATCTGAAGCTAATATAATGGGAAGGTATTTATACGACAGGGCACCTATATCAACGGTTCCAAATTTCTTGCATATTTTCTTCTGCATTTTCCACGCGGTTGTTCCAGGTTGTAGTGGATAACATGTTATACTGAGTCAGCTCTCTTTACGTTAAGCGGGCATTTGGCTGACCTCATAAGAAAAGTAATCCAATGAAATTCCTTATCTAATATACACTCTTTCATTTGAAATATTAAAGCTCTGCGTCACTGATGTAATATTTACTTAAATAGTTTTCAAGTATAAAACTATACATAACTTATGCAGCGTTGGTTTCCAATATTAAACTCTATTACGTGCATGCATAATTTATATGTGAATCTATATATTATTTTATGCGGGATAGAATCTGAAATGATAATGTATATTAGCAATTCAAGGATAGAGTATCGGAAAGACAAAATTACCCTTAAAGTAGGCAATCCCTGCATATCAATCCCTAGATTGTTATTCATTGCATAGCAATTCATGTTATGAACCCTTGTTTATGTAGTCCCTTAACCAGGGGATCTAGGATGGACATAGTAACTAGACGAAACCGCGCACACACACACACATGCTCCAATCATCCAGATGATCTATGTGAGCGAGATAATGGATTTTGATGGTGAATTTGAAAATAGGTGTGAAATTCGAAGTACTTTATAAGTGGACTTCCCAGACGAAAGTGGCTTTTCTTGACAATATCCATTAGCTTCCCTTCTGAGGACAGAAATCATTTGGAAGAACCTCAAGGTTAGTCAGATTCCATCTCTGTTCATTTTTATTTTTCTAGTCTAATCAACTTAAGATGCTCCAATTGTGTTCTTCAGGCGTGACAGATTTGAAAGGTCATGCTTCTCAACACCATCCTAGTAACTGGGTAGATGCAGATGACGACGATGATGAAGCAGATGAGTCGGAGTTGTGTGTTCAATCAACGCCTCCATATCATTAGGAATACAGCAACTCCAGTTGCTCTGTAATCCTTACAAGCAATTGTTTATTGATGATGTCTGATGTATGTACAGTTGTCCTCCCAATGCTCCACTGATCTGACTTTGCACTTTGTTCCCTCTTACCTAAGCAGTCCTCTATGGTTAAATCATGTTTACCATGAATTATATTTGGCCTGCAAGCATTTATGATGATACAGCTCATTAGTTTAGCTTTTGAAAATTTCGTTTTCTCGTTCTGGTAAAAGAAAATAACACATGGAGAGAGGCTAGTAACTCAGTACCATAAAAAATAACAGATCCTTTTGGAATTTTTAATTAATAGAGGATCATTTGAGTTACCAAAACTTTAGTCAAGAATCTACTTCCCCGAGTGGTTTGACGTATTGCATAATCTGGAAAGCAGCTTCTTAGTGAAATGATGCGGGCTTCTCCATGTAAAAATTGGCTGATCACTCCATGTTGCAAGTATAAGCGATTTCCAGGATAAGAATAGAAAAGGTTCTCAACAAGTCTTCTTGTTAGTAGATAGGTGTCACGACTCAAATTCCACCAAGTCGTGATGACACCCAACCCAACCTGCTAGGCGAACTAACCAACATACAAGGCAACCTAAACTGAACATCAAATAAATAATAAAATAAGAATGAGATATTTAATACAAACTACTCCAAGCATATAAGGGAAAGTACATTATGAGTTTGAATATACATAAACAGAAATATAAGATCCTAGGCTACCATGAACAAATAGCAACTAATATCTGAGATGTTGATATGTCTTCAATGCTCGCTCTCGAACTTTGCAACAACTCAACTCCAGAATCCGCACACAAGGTGTAGAAGTGTAGTATGAGTACAACCGATCTCATGTACTCATCAAGTATCAAGACTAATCTCAATGAAATACTGGCGGTATTTAGTCAAAAGATACTCACTTTATATAACCTGCGCAACTCATAAGCATATAGAAAAATAGTGAAACAATCAAGGAGCAACAAATATGAATAATAAGGTGCACAATCGAAGTAGAAGATACGAAGCATGTTTTTGATAGATATCATGATCAAAAGCATATATCAATGCATTGAATCCGCATATAAAGGAGATATGTGTCAAGCAACATTTATTCAAATGCTTTTACATGAGTCTAGAATTTTTATGCACGATAGATTCAAACTGTACATCAACTGACACCCTCCGAGTGTCCAACAACCTACTAATAAGTCTCATGCATATGTAAAATGCATCGAGTAGCATCTAAGAATGATATGCATGAATGATGCATATAAGAATGCATGAATACACGTATCTCATGTAAAACAAGAAACCAGTCGGTTTCTCACAACCTGCACACACAAAGCCCAAGATAACATAGGTGGGGATAGATCCAATCCATATATATATATATATCGTACGGAAACACCTATTGTGACAATATCACTCTCATCCGCACATGACACATGCATGTACATGAGAGATTGACATACATATGTACAAGAGATAATTCTGCATGACGTATGCATATGTACAAGAAATACTCGATATGCATGTACCACAGTTATAATATGTAATCCAACATACATTTAGCTCATCATGGCGAGATAAAATGCCAAAAGCCTAAACATAATCTCTAGCATGCGTAATAATGCTCAAGTAGTCATTCAAACGAATAAAGCATGTTACAATTAGAACATGTACCAAAACAAGGCATTGAGAAGCTAATCTACCCAGCATGGTACAACCTTGATATCCGCATATACGCTCTTCAGCTCGCATATACGTCACTCCCAAACACGTAGCATTTAACATATAAGTCTTATTTTAGAAAAAAATTGCCTCAAGTTGAGGTTAAGCAAGATACGCCTTTTTAGCTTATCCTGGGCTAGATCTATTCTTCAAAATCCGCCTTTTTAGCTCCAAATCCATCAAACGAGCCCGATCTATCCCAAAGAGTACTCAAAGAATTCAAATAAAGCGATTGAACTCAATTCCAAATGATAAAGCTTTAATCATTAACAAAATCTCAAAGGTCAACAAAAAGTCAACCTGGGCCTATGTAGTTAAAACCCCGATAGTTTCCAACTGCGAATCGGTATTCAAAACCCCAAAATACACTTTTTTAACTTTCAAGTTAAAAATCCCTTTTCCTTTTTGAATCGTTGAGTCTAAGGAAAACCGATATATATTCACGTTATAATCATAAATTTGAGTGAGAATCACTTACACATCGTCTTAGGTAAAAATCTCTTAAAAATCGCCTCATTCCGAGCCCTCTAGCACCCAAAATGATAAATTAAAATCCAAGTACTAAATGAGGTTATATAGACAAGGTGCAGAGATTTTTAGTGCCGATTTTCCAAAATGATAACATTACCCTTACTTTATTAAAACAATCATAACTTTTTGTACATATGTCGGAATGACGAACGATTTGAACTTCTGGAAACTAGATTCAAAGGGATACACTTTTCATCTTTGGATCATCTCCAAATTCTCTTTAGATTGCGATCAGTTATTTCGTAAAGTCAGGTCAAGTGCTGAAAACTATGTTTTGTCACATCAAATCTTTCAAAAACTTGCTCCAAATACGCCAAACTCACTCGAGTCCCCTCCGAACCATCCCGACAAGTCCAAATACTCTGTATGGACTTTTCCAAAGGCTCAAAACACAAATAAAAATGTTGCAACACAAAGTCGACTCTCTAGTCAAGGTTATGGACCTTAAACTTTCAATTTTCATGCAATAGTGCTGATTTGCACCCGAGCCCCTATGGTCCTAATCCGTATATACGTACAAGTCCAGAATCATTATACGAACCTATAAGAACTTTCACATCAAGATGCCTAGTACGTTTACCCAAAATGTTGACTTTGGTCAACTCCTTTAACTTTAAGCCTCTAGTTAGGAATTAAGTATTCCAGATCAAACATCTATTAATAGGGGAACAAAAGTAATCTTGTCTAGGTCTAGTGAATTCTGAACAACCTGTTGGATTGTTACGTTAGGTTATTTGGAAATTTTTTTGGGACTTCTCTCATTTCATAATCTGAAGCAACCCGTCCATCATCAAAATCTGTTCTACAGGTTCATATCTTGACATGTACTAGTTTGGATAATCCCCTGCACGCGTAATACAAAATCATTATCTTTTCTCTTATGTGGAGCAATCACTTGGCTTTCAAGTGCTATTCATCCCCTAAATAGTATATAATAGTTGCAAAGTTTTAGAATGCTGAAATATTCAGGTTTATTACTTTTAATTGTTAATAATTTCTTACTCAGAGACTCTTACTTGATGCCATTTCTACTTCCTTCTGCTATATTATAGCTAGCATGAGTTGTTAAGAATCCACTAGACTTAGCCATTCACCTTATCAGGAGACTAGTGGAGCAGTATAGGGATAGTAAGAAGGACTTGCACATATATTTATTGACCTAGAAAAAGCTTATGACAAGGTTCCGATGGAGGTTCTTTGGAGGGGTTTGGAGGTTAGAGGTGTGCCCGTAGCTTATACTAGGATGATCCAGGGTATGTATGATGATGTTAAGACCGGGTTAGGATGGTTGGAGGGACTCGGAACACTTTCCTGTCGGGATGGGCTTGCATCAGGGATCCGCGCTTAGCCTGTTTTCATTTGCCTTAGAGATGGATGTTCTGTCGCGGCACATTCAAGAGGAGGTTCCATGGTGCATGTTATTTGCGGATGATATAGTACTAATTGACGAGATGCGAGGTGGTGTTAACGCGATGCTGGAGGTTTGGAGACAAACCCTGGAGTCAAAAGATTTCGAAATGAGCAGGACTAAAATAGAGTACTTGGAATGCAAGTCCAGTGACGTGACCGATAATGTGGGCAGGGAAGTGAAGCTGGATTCACAAGTCATCCCTAAGAAGGAAATTTTCAAGTACCTCGGATATATTATCCAAGGTAATGGTGAGATTGACGAATGTCACACATCGTATTAGAGCAGGATGGATAAAATGGAGGCTCACTTCCGGCGTTTTGTGTGATTAGAAGGTGCCATTTAGACTTAAGGGTAAGTTTTACCGAGTGGTGGGTAGACTTACTATGCTATATGGGGCATAATGTTGGCCTGTTAAGAATACCTATGTCCATAAGATGAAAGTAGTAGAAATGAGGATGCTAAGATGGATGCGAGGGAATACTAGGTTAGATAAGATAAGGAATATTGATATTCAGAAAAAGGTGGGAGTGGAACCCGAGGAAAAGATGAAGGAGGCCAGATTGAGTTGGTACAGGTATGTGAAGTGGAGGTGTATAGATGTCCTAGCGAGGAGGTATGAGAGGTTGGCTATGGGGAGGGGAGGGGTGCTGAGGAGAGGCAGAGGTAGGCCTAAGAAGTATTAGGAAGCGGAGGTTAGGCAACATAACGCTATTTTAACTTACTGAAGACATGACCCTTGATAGGAAAGTATAAATGTTGAGAATTAGGTAGAAGGGTAGTAGTTAAGTGGGCATGTCTTATTTATATGCCAGTCTCATTAGCGTTAGTCTCGTACTTTCATTTCTTCGTATTTGCATAATTCTTTTTTCGCTTCAGTTATTATACCACATTTGCTTGTTATGGTTATTACTTGTTGTTTTTGCTTCCTTTTTAGTTTTTTTTCTCTTGAGCCGAGGGTCTATCAGAAACAACTTATCTACCTTTGTAAGCTAAAGTTTGTGTACACTCTACCCTCCCCATAATTCATTTTATGGGATATCACTGGGTTTATTGTTGTTGTTATTAATAGATGACCTCACTTTCCTTAGCATTTCGGGCAAGACTCTGTCCTTTGTGTTTGACTGGATTTACTCTCACCGTTAGGGGCGGATCCATCCTGTATGAAGTGGGTTCAGTTGAACCCGTTTCATTGAAAAAATTAATTATTTTTACCTTACAATTGTATCAGAAAATTATGAAACTGATAAATAATAGTATAATACATTAACTCTCTTGACTAACAGAGGCCGTGGAGCAGTGGCAAGCGTGTTGAAATTTCAAACTAAGGCCAGGGTTGCAAATTCAAATCTTCGCTGAAGCATTGCACTTAAATATGGCATTTTACCCTAAGCGTATATATTAATTATTAGTAAGCCTTGCTGTTTCTGATTTGTCTTTGTTTTCTTATCTTTATTTAAATTCAATAAAAACTATTCTTATTAAACTCCTCCATTTTACTTAAAAAAAAAAAATGTAATTCTTTCTATAAAGTGAATTTTAATTTAGTTTAATTGAAATTGTTAATTTGTGTTATACTCAAAAACTTTAGTTTGGTATAAAATATCTTTTTTTTTTTAAACAATTTGTATAAATTAGTTTAGTTTATAACCTTTTTTTCGTGTCTTTTGTTTGTAACAATTTTGTATGTTAAATTTCTTAGAGTTATAGTACGATTTTTAAGTAGGTTAAATACTTTTTGGTTAAATTTTTAAATTTTCTAAAATAAAATTTGTTAATTTTAAAAAATTAAGGGCAAAATTTCCCTACAGTTTAAAAAAATTACTTCATTTTGAGTGATCTGATCAATAAAAAAGAGCAGTGTACAAATTTTATTTAGCGTTGTACTTATACAATCAACTACCGTGATTTTTTATTGAACCCGCTTGTATAAAATCTTGGGTCCGCCATTGCTCACCTTAGGTAGCTTCAAATACTATGCAGCATGTCACAAATCTGAAGGAAATTTTCGGAGTCCTTTGGGATGTAAAATTAAGCCTAGTAGTAATACGCTGTGTGAATCTCAAAAGAATCCACCCTTAGAATTCTAGGGGTGCATAGTAGCTGGTGGTATCAAGTATTAAATTCTACTAATAATTGACGATTCCACGGATCCTCTCATCATCTCTGTATTTGTAGTCAATGTTTATTGCTAGTCCTGGAACAATGAAAATTTAGTCAATGATCAACTTCATGGATGTGATACAAAGGCTGGATAATATTTAAATGGTTTATTTTGAATTAAATTAAAGAACATTTATCTTTGAGAGTTACCCCTTTTACAAAGCTATTCGCATCTCACAACAGTACGAATCATAGAGGTGGGAGGTAGTAGGTATCAAATGGAATTAGTCGAGGTGCGTGTAAGTTGGTCCGGACATCACGATTATCAAAATCTTTTTATGGATCATAGAATGCTTATGAAAAGAATTTTAATTTGCATTTAATTTTGAAGTAGTAGTTGTCTTGTTAGCTGTTGAATCTTTTAACCTCTTTTTATGACTCTTTTGCTCCGTTGGGAATATGTTTCTAATTTTAAAGGGGCTTTGAAGTTGTGGATCAGGCACCTGAGAAGATTTTTATATGGTTTTATCTTATATCCGTAGTTGACTATCTCATATGGCTGAAAAAAATATGGAAATACTGTAGTTACTTTCTGAAGACCCGAAAGATTGACTGGAATTAGGATTGCTTATCGGGCGGATTGGGCGGTTATTTATTCTTAACGGTTTGGCTTAACGGTTATTGGCTTTTAAATATATGAATCCGTTAGCCACCCGATAAGATATCAGGCAAATTGGTATCAGTTTAGCTTTATCGGACGATTTATCGGCCCAACGTACATATTCACAAATCGAAATTATCTTCAACTAGGTACTACCGTACTGAAGTCAATCAAATCCCAAATGTTTATCCAGCGATTTTCATCTTTTGGTTCACCTCAAAGCAACTTACTTCAAAATAATACTTCATTCTAGGTAATTGTACCAACAGTATACATGTCCAACTAAGCTGAGGAACCAATCTCATTAGATACCAAAAATAAAATGTCAACATGAAAACATCTTAGGCTTAACTACAATGTGGGAACTAACCACTCAACGCAGTAGGATTGACTCACCTTCTCTACAAACTTAACGAACAACACAGAGTGTCTATTCTGAAATCACCAACTTTTAAGATCCAACAATTGCTGGTCAAATTCATCTAATTTGTAACCGTTAAATGATAGCCACCAAGACCACAGTCAAGCAGTTAAACTAGTAGTCCACATCTTGCACCAAAGGTAGAGATACTTACAAGCCCAATCACAGTAACCTTCCAAAATCAACGTTTATTCGACTTAAGTCGTTGGGCAAAAGGAAAAAGTGCGAGAATAGCCTTCTACAACTAAATATGTTGAGCATTTTTTCCTGCCAGCACACTAAAATTTTTCAACTTAGATAATAGACTATAGAGACAGAGACGAGTTTGTTTTTTATTATTCAAGTTCAAGGTTTTTTTTATATTTAATATATATAAATAAAAATAAATTATATTTCTATATATTTCTAATAAGTTCAAGGTTTTTTTATATATGTATTCGAGACAAACAGTTTATATTTCTTTCAAACGGTTGTGTTTAGTATTCGTAGAAGTTCGTGAGTATTGTGACACCAGTTCTTGGGTAGTGATTTATGTTTGGATTTCTGTATCGCATCTAGTAACATTTACTAAGTCTTCCGCTAAATTAATTTAATCCGCTGTAATCATATTATTATTGCTAAATATTTTAAAATAAGAGTTGAAAAAAATGGAAAGATAAGTAAGAGTTGGCTTGCCTAGCTCCCACTAGTAGGCGCCATTACGACTCCCGATGGTGGAAAATCCGGGTCGTGACAAGTTGGTATCAGAGCACTAGGTTACATAGGTCTCACAACTCACGAACAATCTTAGTAGAGTCTGAGGGATCGGTACAGAGACGTCTGTATTTATCCCCAGAGGCTACAGAGTTAGGAAAAATTTCGCTTTCATTCTTTCCTATCGTGCGAATTTGTTCTTCGAATGCTAATAAAAAAATTTCTACTCTGTTCTTCCGCAAATGGCAAGAACACGCGCGTCTTCATCTACTGACCAGCAGCCTGATGCCCCAGCAGCAGCTCCGGCTAGGGGAAGAGGCCGAGGTCGAGGCCGTCCTAGAGGCCGAGGTAGGGGCAGAGCTCAGCCCCGAGCAGCATTACCAGTGGCGGAGCCTCAAATTCATGTTGAGGGGGATGTTCCAGCCCCAGCAGCTCCAGTGGGCCCAGCTCAGGTCCCAGAAGTGTTCATTGCTACCTCAGTTCTTCAGGACGCTCTGATCCGATTAGTGGGCTTTGTGGAGAGTGTCACCCGAGCAGGGTTGCTTCTGGCAGCACCAGCCACTTCTCAGGCTGGACGAGGTAATCAGACTCCCGTTACGCGCACTCCGGAGCCAGTAGATCCCCAGGTTCAGGTCCCAGCAGTTTAGCCAGGCATAATGACTCAGACTGGTAAAGGTGCAGCTATGTCCGCCGATGCTTTATGGAGATTGGACAGACTCATCAAGCTCTTCACTACCACATACAGTGGCACTTCTTCAGAGGATCCCCAAGACTTTTTATATAGCTGCCATGAAGTTCTCCGTACTATGGGTATTGTGGAGACCAATGGTGTTGATTTTGCCACTTTTCGTCTATCTGGATCCGTGATAGATCCGCCAAGACTTAGTGGAGAGACTATTGTTTATCCAAACCAGTAGGGTCGCCATCTTTGACTTGGGACCAGTTTGCAGAGTTGTTTTTGGAAAAGTTTCTTCCAGTGACTCAGAGGGAGTCTCTTTGCAGGCAGTTTGAGCGCCTCCATCAGGGCTCCATGACGGTCACTCAGTATGAGACTCGGTTCATTAACCTAGCTCGGCATGCCATTGTCATATTTCCCACCGATAGAGAGAGGGTGAAGAGGTTTATTGATGGTTTGATTCAGCCAATTCGTATTCAGATGGCTATGTGAGCCGGGAGTGAGATCACTTTTCAGGAGGCGGCCAATGCAGCCCACCGGATAGAGATGGCACTTGCTCAGGGAGGTGGTCATGGGTCTGATAAGAGGCCCCGTAATTCAGGCAGATTCAGTGGTACCTCGTCTGGAGGTAGAGATTCTGATGGTAGAGGCCATCCTCCTAGGCCTTTTCAGTTAGCTCTTCAGGCTTCTCACGGTCCTTCAGGTGGTCGTGGTTCTCAACCGCATTACTCTGATCAGCAGTTGTACAGTGCACCATCAGCACCTATCAGTGCACCGCCACTTCAGAGTTTCCGAGGTGATCATTCAGGTCGGCAGGGTCAATCTCAGTTTTCTCAGTTACCGCATTCAGACGGGTGTTATGAGTGTAGAGATCTTAGTCACATCAGGAGATATTGCCCGAGATTGAGAGCTGCTCAGTCGCAACAGCAGGGTTCTCGTGCTATGATTCAGTCCCCAGTTGCTTCACAGCCTGCCGAGCCAGCTAGAGGTGGGGGTAGAGGACATAGGGGTGGAGGTAGAGGTCATAGAGGTGGAGCTCAGACCGACAGAGGTAGAGTCCAGCTAGGAGCTGATCGTCCCAAAGATATGGCTTAGGGTGGTGGGGCCCAGCCCCGATGCTATGCACTTTCAGCCAGACCAGATGCTGAGTCCTTAGATGCGGTTATTACAGGTATTATTCCGGTTTGTGATAGAGAGGCTTCAGTGCTATTTGACCCTGGGTCTACATATTCGTACGTGTCTTCTTATTTTGCACCGTACCTGGTTCAGCCTAGTGATCCACTGGATGTTCCTGTTTATATGTCTACGCCAGTGGGTGATTCTATTATGGTTGATCGAGTTCATCGGTCTTGTATTGTGGTGATTGGGGGTCTTGAGACTCGTGTCGATTTATTGATTCTAGATATGGTTGACTTCGATATTATATTAGGAATGGACTGGCTATCTCCGTATCATGCTATCTTGGATTGCTATGCCAAGACTGTGACCTTAGCTCTGCCGAATTTGCCTCGTATAGAGTGGAAATGAATTTCCGGTCATGCTAACCACAGTGTTATTTCATATGTTAAGGCTCGGCGTATGGTTGAGAAGGGGTGTTTGGATTATCTAGCCTATGTTCGTGATTCCAGTGCCGAGGTTCCTCTATTGATTCTGTGCTTGTGGTTCGTGAGTTTCCTGAAGTTTTCCCTTCAGACCTGCCGGGTATGCCACCCGATAGGGATATTGATTTTTGCATTGATTTGGCTCTGGGTACTCAGCCTATTTCTATTCCACCATATCGCATGGCCCCGCCAGAGTTAAAGGAATTGAAGGAACAGTTGCAGGATTTGCTTGAAAAGGGTTTCATTAGACCCAGTGTTTCACCGTGGGGTGCACCGGTATTATTTGTAAAGAAGAAAGATGGTTCGATGAGAATGTGCATTGATTACCAGCAATTGAACAAGATTACAATAAAAAATAAGTATCCTTTGCCGCGGATTGATGATTTATTTGACCAGCTTCAGGGTGCCATAGTGTTTTCAAAGATAGACTTGAGATCAGGCTACCATCAGTTGAAGATTAGGGCATCGAATGTTCCTAAGACAGCTTTCCGCACTCGGTACGAACATTATGAATTCCTGGTCATGTCTTTTGGGTTGACAAATGCCCCAGCAGCTTTTATGGAATTGATGAATCGAGTGTTCAGGCCTTATTTAGACTTGTTTGTAATAGTCTTCATTGATGACATATTGATATACTCCCGCAGTCAGGAGGAGCATGCGCAAAATCTCAGAGTGGCTCTTCAGACTCTGAAAAATAGCCAACTATATGCAAAATTTTCAATGTGTGAGTTTTGGCTAAGTTCAGTTGCATTCCTGGGTCATATTGTGATGGCACCAGGTATTCAGGTTGATCCAAAGAAGATTGAGGCAGGCAAGAACTGGCCTAGACCAACATCAGCCACAGAGATTCGGAGTTTCTTGGGATTAGCAGGTTATTATCAGCGGTTC
>MU686474.1:78085-116024 GCA_026770625.1 Nicotiana glauca
TGCCTGAGAACGGTTTTCTGTGTAAGAGGCATGGTGTATTGATTTGTGGATTCTTGATTTGCAATATAGAATTTATACATATAGTGGTATGAATGTGCAAACCTTGCTACTTAGTGCGGGAGGTCGTGGAGTACTCCTGCGGGATGATTGTATAAGGACATGTCATTATGTGGTAGAGATTGAAATCAGGTATGGAGATTCTAGTAATGTCGCTGATGGGAGAGTTTATGTCTGAGAGGCGCTTTATTTCTTTGTTGCAGACTATGGAAGTTTATTCCTAATTTGACAGTTGATCGTATGTGTCGTGGATATGGTCATTGTGGATCTTTAGGAGGTTATAGACCCATTTGGAGATTATCGGAATTGGCTTAAGGCCCGTTGGTAGGCCTAATATGAATGTATATTTTACCAGATCAGATATGCTTATTCGCCATAGCATTGCTTATGGACAGGTCTTCATGCATAGTGGATGGTATTCCTGGTGTTGTCTATTTCAAGTGCTACTCTTTTATGCCACGTGGCTTGTGAGATGACTTGATTATTCACACGTGTGTTGTGGTCCTGTGTATCTTGTCGTTTATTACATCTTAGTCAAGCTCGAGTTTTGTAGCGCATGGCGTTATCCATCTCCCCAAGGTTGTATTTATGCACTTGGCGTGCTCGTGGTTGATATTCGAGAATTTCGTAAGTGTGAGCGTTATGGCTTGATGGGTATTTCCCTACTGATGATTTTATGTAGATCGGGTTGAACGCCGCCGCATGTATCATGTATGGATCGGGTTACACGCCACAAAAGTGAGATGTTGAGTACGGTTCCTTATACCTATTTTGTGTACCTCATTTTTCATCTCTGAGATAAGCTCACAACAATTTGTTACGCGGGCTGGGTTGTTCTTTGCCAGAGTTCATTCTTCCTTATAAGTCATATTCGAGTTTTAGTGTATTGGTGCATTGTTGTCGTCGTATGAGATTATGGGTGGTTTTTGATGTGGCTTGTCGGTCGAACAACTTGTACTGGGTGAGATGAGGTGGTTGGACATGGAGTTAGTGCAATCAGATTTATATAAGGTATATTAGAGGGAAAATGTCACTATTCAGTTCAAAAGGAAGCAAGGGCTCTTGTTGAGCGGAGAGATTCCATGGATTTTTTATTTGACGGGTGGTTATGAGATTCTACATGTCTCTTTCATCGTTGTAGTATTGCGAGGGTTGGAACAAGGCTTATATGTGTTTTGAGGTATACTACGGGCATCATATTAGTGGGTTTGAAACTTGTACTGTTGGAGGATATTATTATGGGCATACGAATTATGCGGTGCATTGTGTGGTTTCAACATGGGTGCATGATCATATTTGGTACAACGGGTTGAGATTGGTGTTCGTATGCTAGAATCAGGTCTCGTAGAGAATTTCGGGTGTTGGAATTTGGTTCTAAGGCTAGTAGGCTAAGGTAGCTGGAAGGATCTTTAGTCTGGTTCGAGCTAATATGCCCACATCGGTTGTGGTGGCATGAGTAGGTGCACGATTGTTAAACAATGCTTTTGGAAACTCTGGAATGGTTCTTGGCACGTTCGAGGACGTACGTTTAAGTGGTGGATAATGTAACAACCCGACCGATCATTTTGAGCTCTAGCGCGTCGTTCGGCGGTTTAAGGCTTTGAGTAGCTTCACTTCATGCATTATGACTTGTACGTGTGGTCGGTTTCAATTTTCGAGAAGTTTAGAGTTGATTTGGAAAGAAAATTCTCAATCCGAAAGCTTTAAATTGAAAGAGTTGATCAAGGTTTGACTTTTTAGTAAATGACCTAGGAATTGGGATCTGAAGGTTCCTATAGGTTCGTATTATGATTTTGGACATGGGCGCATGTTTGGATTAAGTATCGGATGGTCGGGGAGCATTTCGACGCTTATTATGGAAAGCTGGCATTTTGAAGGTTTTAGAATTTCCTTAGTTCGAGTTGAAGTGGAGTTTGGTGTTATTGATGTTCGTTTGGGATTTGAGCCTTGGAATATGTTCGTATTGTAATTTGTGTCGGGGAGAGTTTTAGGGTAGTTTCATATCACTTTTACACTACTTTGAACTGCTATTATCTGATTTTAGGTGTGCACCTCGTGATCGCGGAGGTCTAGGTCGCGATCGCGAAGAGCAAAGTGCATTCCAAGCCTTTGTGAATCGCGATCATGGAGGGAAGGTCGCGATCGTCTAGAAGGATTTTCTACTGTCAGTAGTCTGATTTAGGGAGCTTATATCTTGTAATCTATAAGGAATTTGGGGATAATCCAAAAATAAAAATTGTAGCCCTTTAAATCTAGTTTTTAGAAAATCAAACGGTTTGTTATTTGAAATTTTTTACAAAAAGTTATGATCACTTTACTAAAGAATTTCTATGAAGAAGAAAACATAATTTTACATCACGATCGCGGGATTTTGGCAGCGATCGCGATGAAGGAAACGATGATGGAACATTTGTTAATCGCAATCGCATGGATAATGACTATGATCTTGAAGAAGTAGGCATGGCAGGTGTATTAAACATCTAATTTCGGGATTTTGAGCTTATTTCTTCATTTTTAAGTTCTTGGAGCTCATGTGGGGCGATTTAGAGTGATTCTTGAATATCATTTTCACCATATATCACAAGGCAAGTTATTCCTACTTGTTTTGAGTTATATACATGTGTTATATATGGATTATAACATGGAATTTGATAGAAATTGTGGAATATTTGGAAGAAACCTTTAAAATGGTATTTTCGGATTTTTATCGCGAAATTAGACATGGAATTAGCAAATTAGACATGGGTTATATATATATATATATATATATATATATATATATATATGAGTTTGTGGTGTTATGGTTAATGTTTATCTTCAAAAATATTTGGAATCCGAACGCGTGGGCCCGTGGGTTGACTTTGTTTACTTTTCGAGCGGAGTTGGAAATTGTTATGAATAGTTAAATTATGAGTATTGGAGTATATTTTTATTGGTTTCCAAGTTTTTGGCTGGTTTTGGATCGATGGACATCGTTTTGGGGTGGTAGAGAGGAGTTGGAGCCGATTATGGAACTTCAGAGAGAGGTAAGTCTCTTGTCTAACCTTGTGAGGGGGAATTTACCTAGTAGGTGTTATACTTATTACATGCTACATGTTATGGGAGCTGGAGCTACCCACGTATGAGGTGACGAGTGTCCATGCGTGTTCTAGAGTTCCTGGTTATGTTCGAGTAGACTTAGATTTACGCCATGCCTTAATTTTACTAATTGAGTTATTCTTTCCTATTTAATTACTTTAATTAGCATTATGACTTGAGACTAGACTCCCTATTTTAGATATTTGACGAGCTACTTGATTAGCCGTAATAATTGTACTTCTCTTTCGGATTTCTCCCCCGTTGTGTGTATTCATCGGAAAGTTTCTCTTGAATACCATATCTCACACGTATATTCATGAGTGGGGTCATAGACACGTAAAAGCTTCACACTCTTATAGGATCGAGTCGTTCACTACACCTCGACAGGATACTGTAACACACTTTTATGGGATCAGATCGTTCACCTCGGCATGGTATTGTAACGCACTTTTATGGGATCAGATCGTTCGCCTCGNGATCGCGAAGAGCAAAGTGCATTCCAAGCCTTTGTGAATCGCGATCATGGAGGGAAGGTCGCGATCGTCTAGAAGGATTTTCTACTGTCAGTAGTCTGATTTAGGGAGCTTATATCTTGTAATCTATAAGGAATTTGGGGATAATCCAAAAATAAAAATTGTAGCCCTTTAAATCTAGTTTTTAGAAAATCAAACGGTTTGTTATTTGAAATTTTTTACAAAAAGTTATGATCACTTTACTAAAGAATTTCTATGAAGAAGAAAACATAATTTTACATCACGATCGCGGGATTTTGGCAGCGATCGCGATGAAGGAAACGATGATGGAACATTTGTTAATCGCAATCGCATGGATAATGACTATGATCTTGAAGAAGTAGGCATGGCAGGTGTATTAAACATCTAATTTCGGGATTTTGAGCTTATTTCTTCATTTTTAAGTTCTTGGAGCTCATGTGGGGCGATTTAGAGTGATTCTTGAATATCATTTTCACCATATATCACAAGGCAAGTTATTCCTACTTGTTTTGAGTTATATACATGTGTTATATATGGATTATAACATGGAATTTGATAGAAATTGTGGAATATTTGGAAGAAACCTTTAAAATGGTATTTTCGGATTTTTATCGCGAAATTAGACATGGAATTAGCAAATTAGACATGGGTTATATATATATATATATATATATATATATATATATATGAGTTTGTGGTGTTATGGTTAATGTTTATCTTCAAAAATATTTGGAATCCGAACGCGTGGGCCCGTGGGTTGACTTTGTTTACTTTTCGAGCGGAGTTGGAAATTGTTATGAATAGTTAAATTATGAGTATTGGAGTATATTTTTATTGGTTTCCAAGTTTTTGGCTGGTTTTGGATCGATGGACATCGTTTTGGGGTGGTAGAGAGGAGTTGGAGCCGATTATGGAACTTCAGAGAGAGGTAAGTCTCTTGTCTAACCTTGTGAGGGGGAATTTACCTAGTAGGTGTTATACTTATTACATGCTACATGTTATGGGAGCTGGAGCTACCCACGTATGAGGTGACGAGTGTCCATGCGTGTTCTAGAGTTCCTGGTTATGTTCGAGTAGACTTAGATTTACGCCATGCCTTAATTTTACTAATTGAGTTATTCTTTCCTATTTAATTACTTTAATTAGCATTATGACTTGAGACTAGACTCCCTATTTTAGATATTTGACGAGCTACTTGATTAGCCGTAATAATTGTACTTCTCTTTCGGATTTCTCCCCCGTTGTGTGTATTCATCGGAAAGTTTCTCTTGAATACCATATCTCACACGTATATTCATGAGTGGGGTCATAGACACGTAAAAGCTTCACACTCTTATAGGATCGAGTCGTTCACTACACCTCGACAGGATACTGTAACACACTTTTATGGGATCAGATCGTTCACCTCGGCATGGTATTGTAACGCACTTTTATGGGATCAGATCGTTCGCCTCGGCAGTATCACGTATCATACACTTATGGGATCGGGTTGTTCACTTTTGTAGTTCTATGAAACACTCTTATGGAATCGTGTTGCTCGCCTCGGTATAATCATGCAAAATACTTGACAAGGAGTCCGCGTACCCATGAGTTTCCTGACTTGAGATGTGACCGTTTATTTGATATTGACCATTACATATTCTATTTGAGGAGGTATCCGATAATTGAGGATTTATGTGTTTATTGTTCAGCTGTAGACCGTATTATTTGCCTACATTTCTACTCATTGTTTACTTATCATGTTTCATACTTGTCTACTTTGTTATAATTGATTTACTGGACCACTAGGAAGTGTCAATGTCGATCCCTCGTCACTACCTCTTCGGGGTTAGGCTAGATACTTACTGGGTACACGTGGATTTACATACTCATACTACACTTCTGCACTAAATGTGCAGGATTTGACAAGTTCATATGGTGGTCATTTGGGCGCGTAGGTGCAACTGCTGAGGAGACTTTATAGTGAGCTACATTTCATGCTACGATTCATAGCACATAGAGTTTTACAACAACAACAACAAAAAATCCAGTTTGATCCCAACAAATGGGGTCTAGGGAGGGTAGTCTGTACGCACACCTTACCCCTACCTGATTCAGGTAGAGAGGCTGTTTCCAATAGACCCTCGGCTCAGGAAGGGAAAGAAGAAGAAGAGGAAAACAAGGGAGGAAGAAAGATGGAAGATAAAAGAAAAAAAGGGAAAGATAAAGGATAAGTGGCACCAAATAATAGCAACAGGGAATACAATACCTGAGGCGAATAAAACCACATAACATAATAAAAATCTAAGAATATGAAGGGACATGCATACTATTAAGACTATCGATGAACAATTATAAACTACCAACTAACCTTCTACCTTAATCTTCGACCTCCACACTCTCCTATCAAGGATCATATCCTCAGTGAGCTGAAGCAGTGCCATGTCCTGCCTAATCACCTCTCTCCAATACTTCTTAGGCCTACCTCGACCTCTTCTGAAACTCTCCATGGCCAACCTCTCACACCTCCTAACTGGAGCATCAATGCTTCTTCTCTTAACATGTCCAAACCATCTCAGCCTCGACTCCCGCATCTTGTCCTCCACGGAGGCTACTCCCACTCTGTCCTAGATATATTCATTCCTAATCCTATCTCTCCTGGTACACCCACACATCCATCTCAACATCCTCATCTCTTCTATTCTCATCTTCTGCACGTGGGAGTTCTTGACTGGCCAACACTCAGCCCCATACAGCATAACCGGTCGAATCACCACTCTATAAAACTTACCCTTAAGTCTTAGCGGCACATTCCTATCACATAAAACACCGGAAGTGAGCCTCCACTTCATCCATCCCGCTCAAATGTGATACAAGACATCTTCGTCAATCTCCCCGTTACCCTAGATACTTAAAACTCGCTCTCCTGGGGATAACTTGAGCATCAAGCTTAACCTCTACATTTGCATCATGGGTCCCGTCACTGAACTTGCACTCCAATTATTCCATCTTGGTTCTACTTAGCTTGAAACCTTTAGACTCCAAGGTCCATCTCTAAACCTTCAACCTCGAGTTAACTCCCTACGCATCTCGTCAATCAACACTATATCATCAGCAAATAGCATGCACCAAGTCACCTCCCCTTGGATGTGACGCAACAATACATCCATCGCCAAGGCAAATAAAAATGGGCTTAGAGCCGATCCCTGGTGTAACCCCATCACCACAGGGAAATGCTCCGAGTCACCACCCCCAGTCCTCACTCGAGTCTTAGAATTATCATACATATCCTTAATCACACTAATGTACGCTACCGGAACACCGCTAACCTCCAAACACCTCCAAAGGACCTCCCTCAAAACTTTATCGTATTCTTTCTCAAGGTCAATAAACACCATATGCAAATCCTTCTTCCTCCCCCTGTACTGCTCCACTAGTCTCCTTACCAGATGAATTGCTTCAGTAGTCGAACACTCCGACATGAATCCAAACTGATTCTCGGAAATAGACACTCACCTCCTCACCCTGGCTTCCACCACCCTCTCCCAAACCTTTATAGCGTGACTCAACAGCTTGATACCCTTATAATGATTGCAATTTTGGATATCACCCTTGTTCTTGAAAAGCGGAACCATCCTACTCCACCTCCATTCTTCGGGCATCTTCTTTGTCTTAAAAATAACATTAAACAGCCCAGTGAGCCACTCCAAACCTGCCAACACATAGAGTTTTCATCATAATTATTTACTTTATTATGTCTATCTGGGATTTTAGAGAGATGTTGTATTGTTATTGTAATTCCTACTAGATGCTCATGCACTTGTGACTTCAGGTTTTGGGGCGTTCTAAAATTTATTTATGATTTGCTTTCCGTTGACAGACTATTACTTTATATTGTACGTATTTATGATTTTTTAAATCATTTATCTCTATATCTAATAAGATTCATTATTTCAAAAATAATAAAATGAAAAATTAAGTTTGTAGTTCACCGTTGGTTTTCTTAAAGGCGATGTTGGGTTCCATCACGGCCTATATTGAGATTTGGGTTATGAAAACTTGATATCATAGTATTAGATTTACTTAGTTCTCACGAGTAATGAGCAAGTCTAGTATAGTCTTGCTGATCGGTACAGAGATATCTATACTTATCTTCAAGAGGCTATATGGCTGTTAGGAGAACTTCCCTTCCTAGATTCTTCATCGTGCAATTTGATTTCGTTGAAGCTTATGCCTTATGTCCCTTCCTACTAATTTGTACGCGACGTCGGGAATTTTTTATTAGTTGAGCACCGACTAGTTGTAAAGATGCTACAGATACGGTCCAAGATATTTTTCCATGCGAATGCGAGCAGACCATTATCATCGCCTTATGGAGGAGTAGTCTGTCATTCGGCCAAGTGTTGGAGTTTCCTACGGTCGAGATTTGACATTTTCGGATTTGGTGGAATTCTTATTAATATTATGGTGTCGCCATCCTTGATTGAATGCATTGAGGCTCATCGACATGTTGGCCTTCATTTGTTTGCAAGGGACATGGTGTTGTGAGATGGAACTACGAGAAAGTTATTAGAGATGGTCGTGTGTTGTGACTTTAGGATCAAATCAGCATTTCCAGTGTTGATGGTTCGAAGGAGATGATCCTTAAGGTGGTCTCTGTACTTAGGAATTTTGAATGTGACGAGAAGGGCATGATTGGAGTGTAAGAAAATGTGAGTATTTGATTATTGTTTTGATGTAATACGACTTCAAGTTTCAATCACGTTGTTAGACCTTCGGGTGATGTTAATGAATGAAGGGATTCTTACGGCAAACGGATCAGTATGGACCTAGAGAGATTGATTAATTTCATGATAGAGGTAGTTATAGCAATGATGTTGGAGGAGGTCGATATAAGGTTACACAGGTGGGCTATCTCTTGCGAGCAGGTTTGGGGTTGCGTGGTTTTAAGGAGGTTCCTACGAAGATGCCCAACATGGGATGCATGTACTGCGATGCGAGATTGGGTCGCTTCAAGAAGACAGTATGACCCTAGGAGGTTGATCGTTCGATGGTGGCTGATAATTCGTTATGTGTTATGGTTGGTGTCACACCTCCTTTTTCCTACACCTCAGGAGGATATAAGGGGAGTTTTTTTTAATTTTAAGCGACAATCGAAACATGATTATTTATTAAAATCAGAGTCGCCACTTGGGATAATTTATGGTGTCCCAAGTCACCGATTTAAAATCCCGAATCGAGGAAAGATTGACTCTGTTTTACAGTCCGCGAACACAGAAATTCGGGTAAGGAATTCTGTTAACCTGGGAGAATGTGTTAGGCATTCCCGAGTTCCGTGGTTTTAGCACGGTCGCTCAACTATTATTATCGGCTCAATTATCTAATTTAATACATGTTTTAACCTATGGTATATTTTAACTTATTAGACGCTTTTAATTAATTTTAGGAAGATTCAACGTTATCTAAAACACATCTTGAACCACGCCATATGAAATTCACCCGCGGTCCACGATACATTTTACTTAACTTTGTTGAGAATTGGAGTTGGGTCACATGAAATGCATACCCGAATTTAGGAAATTAATTTAAAAATAGCGCGCCTAAAGCAACTACGCACTTTTATTAGTTTCCGTACTTTGAGGTTACTGTAAAGGACATACACTATGAAATTATTGTTGAAAGGGTGCAAGACTTATTCATTATTATTATTGCAAAATCTCATTTATATCCAAAGCCTATGAAAGAAGTTAGCTATCGAAATAACTTAACCCAATATTTACCAACACTTTACGGTTAATGACCAAATTCCAAAATTCAATTTTATTTGACTAAAAGAAATTGCAGCTCATTCACCTTAAATTATAACAAAGTCCAAGTCTTATATATTTTTAAATTGATGTCACAATACTATACTTCAAAGGCTCCTTTATCATTGAAGCAAAATCCACGGCCTATTAGCCATTTAAATCAGAGTTCAACCCAAAATCCTAATTTCAAAGAGCTGTTGGGTTTCCATTTTTTATTATTGATGCAGCAATACCAAAATTATCTCACTATACATTAGAGTTTTTGGCTAAAAATATCCCTCAACTATGGCTCAAACCTAAGGTACATTCTTATGTTAGTAGATTGAACAAAAAACATCCCTTAACTATTCCAGAAGTTGCAACAATCATCCTTCCATTTAGTTTCCGTCAAAAAACTAATAGCATAAATCAAAACACATGTTAAGCACATGACTTTTCCCCAAAATTTCCATGTTCTATCCCTCCCTTTGTATTCAAACTTCAGCGAAGCAGGCTTTGAAAAATTGAATTTTTCGTTCATTCTAAACTTCAGCTCTTTCACAGTTTTATATCATTAAAACCGAAAGAGCTATTGGTTTAACACAATTTGCCTTCCCAAGCAGCACTTACGCTTCATGAAAAAAAGTAAAATTAAGTCAAGTCCATAATCTTTCTCTTCTTTCTTGTTCCAGTAGTATTTTAGTTGGATAATGTAGTTGACGAGTGAGATTAGTTTAGTTTTTGTTCTGTACATCTTCTTCATCTTGAAAGAGATTATTGTCTTTGCTAAGAAAATCTAGAAAATAACTATATAATAATTAAGATCTGCTAAGTCAGAGATGCCACTTACCTGGTTTAGTAAAATGCTTTATGCATGTCCTGTGTGAATTTCAAGTCACATTATTCAGTGAACTAAATTTAGCATATTTTAGTTCGTTTATGTAGTAGACTTCGCTATATAATTTGACTCAAAAGAACCTTCATCTTATCATACTCTCTGAATTGTAAACATACCCATAAAGTTAAAGTACTGCAGAAAGTAATATAAAATTTACTAAGTTATTTCCATGATAAATCATCACCAAACCGTGGTGATTAAAAGCTCTGAGCATTAATTTTGACTAGGAGATTGAGGGGGAAGTCACGTGTTTTAATTTGGTTTAGAAGAATAACCTGCTTTAATTTCTTCTTTGTCCGACTTTGCTCAATATATATATTATTTTATGAAGTTGAAAATGAAAGAAATTTTAGTTTCTAAAGTCTTAGTTTCGTGTAGGTGGAAGATGATGGGGGCTGAGGGACACATTTGGGAGATTGAGGGTTGAAGTCACTTGTGTTGATTTATGCTGTTAGTTTCTTGGTAGAAACTAAACGGAAGGATGGTTATTGCAACTTCTGGAATAGTTAAGGGATATTTTTTGTTTAATCTAGTAACATAAGGATGTACCTTAGGTTTGAGCCATAGCTGGGGGATATTTTTAGCCAAAAACTCCTATACATTATTCAAAACATTTCAACCATGAAGGTTTCACATATGACCGTGGCTGAATACTTGACAATAGAAATAAACACAAAAAGACAGAAAGATCGTTCACTAGCAATGGATAAGCACGCAAGAAAACCATAGTGTCATATTCCTAATCACGCTCATAACCTATTTAAATTAGCCTTATCCTAACCCATGTTTTGACAACTACATCAACAACATGTAGTACTGTATATCATACTTAACCAAATACTACCAATTAGTAACGGAGGAAATCACAAGCAATTAATAGTTAAACTCAACAATCACTTAATTAAAGAATAAGACAGAGGAAGAGACGGACCTTAAGATAACAAATCTTCTTAGTATATTAACAAAGGAACCGTTCACCATGCTTTGTACATAACCAATTGATTAGCCAAACTAAAGACGGCAACAAAATGCTAATAGGACCTCAACCCGAAAATCTCGTCACGCACCTCGGCTTCGACCCCGAAAGAAAACTCGACACGAACAAAGCATCTCATCACAAATTCATCTTTCTTCTTGCAATAAATCTGCCAGATGAAAATTAATCTTGAAGGAAAGAAGCTTGCTCGACAGCTTTCTGCACCTACAGGATACAAATAACGTATGATCCAAAGGATATGATGGCTTTTGTTTTGATCCCCCCTACTTCATGAAGAGTTGAAGCTAATTTATAGAACCTCTAACCCTTGTATGTAGGAACAGGAATGGGAATATTAGGTAAACACCCATTGTTGGGCCCTTTTTCCCCCACTCTAATAAAGAGACCACTAATTGCCAATTTGTCATACGTAAATAAAGAAGAGAACAATATAGCAGGAGATGGCTATGGTTTTCTTGGTAAGGTGGGGTCTGATCTCATTGTTCTTGAGATGAGGGAGAGCCGTTTTTGGTTTTCTGAAGAGTGGGGAAAGTAGGAAGTGAGTGGAGAAAGTGGGAAGTGAGTGGGAAAAATGGGAATAAATTCAAACATGGTAAAAAATTAGTTGCTCACAATTGGTGCAACAAGAGTTTGCGAGAAGTTGACCGAGTAACAGCGTGGGATCATGATAATTGGAAAGAAGAAGTCGTTGTGGGGTCTGGATCTATGTCATTGTAGCGTGAACTACTTGGGGGAGCCCACCATCTACATTGGGTCACGTGATTGTGTGCCTATATAGCTTCTGGTCATCGGTGCATTGGTCGATTAGTTATTACTGAGAGAAGAAAAAAATATCAAGGGTACTTTGGGCAAGAAAATTGGCGTATATGTGCTACATTTTACCTTATCGATTTATATACAGATGTTAGGGAGACTCAGAATTTATGCTTCTTGTGGATGTGATGTGCAATGAAAAAAATTCATACAGTTGCTTTTTTAGAAGTGTTCATGTGCTAGCAGAGCACTAGAGTTTGGTTATATATTTAGGACAAAGTGAGAATGGGTGATTCTCAATAATAGTTCTAGTGGGTTCAAGAATTAAAGTGCGGTATTTAAGGATTTTGGGTTCGTTATGTGGTTGAGGACTGGGTTTCCAGTAGAGTATGAAGAATACTTAGAAAATATCTATGTTATCATCGGGTTTATGATGTAGTATTAGAGATATGGGAGAAACAACTTTGGATTCACAGGAGGGCTTCTAAGCGGGTGTATCAGCGGGAGATACTATTGAGTGCATGGGGATGGTATGAGATGGCTGATGGGTATTGAGACGATGTGGTCTTGTGATTTGGGTCACTCGAAATGAGTGTAGCTTGGGGTACATTATGTGATTGAATAGATCTATTAGTTCAAAGGCAAGTCAAGAGTAAATTAGGATAAGTTGAGTTAGTTAGTAATGGTTTGAATCAACAGGGTTGTGGAAATTTTCAATCTTTTCAGTGTGGTACGACTATACCAATGGTTCGTGGCTGTACGTGCAAGATTGACAACTGCTATGGTTCGAATGGTTTGGAGGTATTTGATTTTGATGGCTTGGTTATATGTGAATGGGTCCCGGAAGAGGTGTGGCAGTTTAGACCACGACTTGATGTTTGTATTTTCTGCTGTTATAGAAAGTTGGTTATGGGTGGCGGTTCTTCTTCTGAGATGAGTTAAATAAAAGGTATTGATCCGATGAAGTGTTAACTCTACTGATGGTTTAGGAGATTGATCGCTTCCAACTCCGCACCACTAAAAAGTAGCGAGAGAGGTCGCAATAGCTTTTACCCAATTTGTGGGTCGGGATCAATTCCACAGAGAGTTAGGATTGGAGTCGAGTATCTATTTAGCTTAGGATTGCGTGTATGCTCTTAATTGATCTTCCATTCATTTTTTGTCTTTTTTATATTCTAATATGATCAAACTACATATTATAATTGTAACTAAATTAGACTAAGAGTAAATTGCTACAAGTTGTATCTAATTGTATAAAGGGCACTAGGGTAGTGACATTCATCTAGGTGGCTAATTGACGGGTAATTACATCTAAGACACGATTGACATGATTGGGAAAATATGTTATAACCGTTACTCAATACTCCCCACTCTACACCTCTCGGTAGAAAGAGTGGTTTTGCCCAATTGACTCTCTCGAGACCAGTAGGGTATGCATATTTGCTCGAGCAACTAGGGTTCAAGTCGGGTAATTACTCTCTCGAGGTTTGACCCTTTAATTGAGACTATCAAATCTCTTGAGTCCATCCCAATTCCTTGTTGAGTCAATTTTGGAGACTTAGGCTCTCTTTCTCAAGAAGAGCCAAGTCAACATAGCACAAACTAGTGTTTGCAACCACTAATTCATAAAGTAAACCATAAAATTGATCCAAATAACAAACACCCATAATCAATCTAACCTTAAATCATAATACCCATCAATTACCCACACTAGGGTTGAGCCACAACCCTAGCTAATGGGTTTATCTACTCATTCTTGAAGATAAAATCTGAGAAATTGATGAAGAGAAAGACATATTAATTAATTACTAATGTAAATACAGAGTTTCAATGATTAAAACTAATCAAAAGTGCCAAAATGGCTAAGATATGCCTTCTTATGAGCGAAACTACTCTACTGTAATGTTTGATACCCTAAAAATAGAAAAAGGTTCTATTTATACTAAGCTGGAAAAACTGGACAAAAATGCCTCTGCGGGGTCAGTGCGGGCCGCACAAAATGGACTGCGGCCGCACTAGGCACTTGGACTTGAAATCTTGGCTCTCTGTACTCAGGCTCCGCGGATCGTGCAGAATGGACCGCGGCCGCGAAGGTTTCTAATGCGGTCCGCACAAACATGACCGCGGACCGCGGACCGCGTTGGCTTGAACCTTGGCAAATTACATCTCTTTGATCTTCAGTGCGGATCGCACAATCTCCATTGCGGCCGCACTGCTTTGACACTTGATTTACCATTCTCTGAATCTCCCTAATGCGGACCACACAAAGTGTAGTGCGGCCGCACTAGGCCTGTTAGTCCTAAGTTTTCCTTATCTTTGGTACTTGTGCATATTTCACTCCTTTTGAGCCGATCTTTGACATCTCGTCACTTTGTTGGTCAAACCTTCAATCAAGCACAACTTATGAGCCTTTTGGGACTATTTTGTATGAATTTATGATCAAAGCGTAAGCAAGAAGGAGCATGAAACACTTTAAAATCCCTAATTATCAGAGATTATGATGAAATTCTTGTACTCTCAAGTAGCAGCATGATATATGCAATGAGCGGTATGGAGATTGGAAGTTGAGGATCGGGATTGCGGTTCAGTTTTTATAAGAATGTCACGATCTCAAAAGAGCAGGGGTGAAGATTCGTGTCTGGTAATGGATTTCAGATGTTGGAAATTGGGTTCAAGGTTTATGCACTAAGGTTAAAGTAATAATCTTTAGTTATATTGTGTTGCCAGGCTTACATAGATTGGGGTGATGTGGGATCACCTCCGGGTATGTGCAAGGTGATTTACAGGTATTTTGATGGCTTTGCAACGACTCTTGGCACGTTTGACAACGAACATATGTTTAAGTGGGGGAGAATGTAACGACTCGACCGGTCATTTTAAGCATTTGCACTTCTCTTAGTGGTTTGAGGGCATGAGTAGCTCCATATGATGTAATACGACTTGTGTGTTTCATCAATTTTGGTTTTTGGGTGATTCAGAATTAGTTTGGAATAATGAATTTCATTATTGAAGCTTTAAGTTAGAAGAGTTGACAAAGTTTGATTTTTGTGTATTTGACCACAGAATGGAGTTTTGATGATTCTGTTAGGTCCAAATGGTTATTTTGGACTTAGACGTATGCCCCAAATTTGCATTTGGGTTTTTCTCGAATGTTTCGGCACTATTTGACAAAATTTGAAAATTTGAAGGTTTGCGATGTTCATAAGTTTGACCGAGAATTGACTTTGGTGATATCGGGTTTGAATTGTTGTTCCGGGAGTTGGATCAGGTTCGTTATGTCATTTGGAACTTGTATGCAAAATTTAGATTTATTTTGAATTGGTTAGGCTTGAATCGGGCGCTTGGATCGAAGTTAGAAGTTTATGAACTTAACAAATTATACTTGACCGACGATTCGTGGTTTTGATGTTAATATGTGTGATTGAGGCCTCGAGTAGGCCCGTAATGTGTTTTGAGACTTGTTGGTATGACCGGATGGGGTTCCGATGGGTACGAGTGAGTTTCAGGGTGGTTCTGACTATTTTTAGTTGCTGGTTTTTTGGCTACAACATTTTGCATGGCGATCGCGGACTTTGGGTCGCGTTAGCGAAGAGAAAAATGGGAAAAAAAGGCATGTGAATCGCGTTCGCGGAGAGAGCTATGCGTTCGCAAAAAAGAAATTTTGTTTTCACTGAACCAGCTTTGGAAGATTATATCTTACAATCTATGAGGAATTTGGTGTTGATCCAAAAATAAAATTGTAGCCCTTGGTGTCTAGTTTCCAGAAAATCAAACTGTTTTTCATTTGGAGTTTTGTACAAAAAGTTATGGTTATTATACTAGAGGTTGTCTAGAAGATTTGGGAGAGCTTGTTGGAGTTTGTTCATCACGATGACGGGGGAATCTTCGCGATCGCGAAGGGTAAAAACTGGGCTGGAATTTTTTTGGACCGCGTTCGCGATGTTGGACACCTCGATCGCGAAAAGGGACCCCTAGCAGTGCATTAAAACATCAAATTCTATAATTTTGAGCTGAGGCAATTTTTTACGCGATTTTCACCACATGGATTAGGGTAAGTATTTTATACTCGGTTTTGATTATATTCTGTGATTCCATATTTGTTTTTGAAATTTAATTGATGATTTCAAAAGAGAAATTGGGGGGTTTTGTATAAGCTTTTCTAAAGTGAATTATTGAGTTTTGAACATCGATTAGGAGTTGGATTTAAGTGAAATTAGTATGGTTGGACTCGTAATTGAATGGGTTGTCGCATTTTATAAGTTTTATTGGGTTTCAAGGTGCGATCCCGGGTTTGACTTTTTGGTTGACTTTGGGATTTTGATTAAAGATTTAACCTTTATCGATTTGGGTTTGTTTCTTTGGCATTATTTGATGTTTTTGAGTTACTTTTGGCTAGTTTTGAGCCGTTCGGAGGCTGATACATGCGAGGTGGCATTTCTAGGGTTTTTTTTAGCTTGCTCGATATTGGATTCGGCTTGTTCGAGGTAACTTATCTAAACTTGGATTTAAGGGTATTTAACCCTTGGAATTGTGTTATAAGAGATTTATTGAGGTGACATACATGCTAGGTGACGAGCGTGTGCAATGAGGAAATCATGATTTTATTGGCTATTAGACTGTGCCCGGACTAATTTTGCTGTTACATGTTGTTACCTCCATGTTCTCCCTACTTGTTGACTATATGAGCTGTGAATCATGTTAGAAATCATGTTTAGGCTATATGCTTACTCTGTTGAGACCCACCAAGGTCATTTCTGCTGTTGAGTTATTTGCTTACATTGCAATTACACACTCACTCACATTCATTCATTTGCATATTCATATCTCAGTCTCTATTTTCAATTGTTGTCACATCATGTTATCATTAATTGGGCTGAGTGGAATGAGACTTTTCAGTCGGAGAGACTAGAGAGATTGATAACCGAGTGAAGCCAATGGTCTGATTTTGAGTGATGATTATGGGATTGAGCTGAACGCCGTAGCAGGTCATATTAACTTTATATGTATTATTATTATATGGATTGGGCTGCACGCGGTAGCAGGCCTTATAGGCTTTATTATTATGGGATCATATTGCACACTGCAGCAGGCTAGATTGGCTTTATATTAGCGCTTGGTCAAGATTCGCCCTACCGGAGTCTGACATACCAGCAATAGCGCATGCATCATTGAGTGCTGAGTGCGAGTGTCGAGTGCGATTGCTGAGTGAGGTTGAATACTCCGAGAGCATGAGCATATGAGTTTATCACATGGTGCATTACATTTGACATGCATACTTGGCATATAGGCATAGAGATGCATTTCCTCATGCTATACAGTATTATGACATTATGACTTCTCATGCACATTGGCATGTACGCATAGAGATGTACTTTTCCTTATGCTATCTGATAATGGAGCATCTTATCTGTTGTTTAAAGTTTTTGGGAAAAATCAGAGTTTTTCTGATATACTCATATTTTTGATGATTTCGGTGAAAAATTTGGGTTTTACTGTTATACCTGAAAAGCATGTCTATTTTTCGTAACTATGAACGAGCTGAGCATCATATCTTTGAGTATTACTTGTACTATTTTCATTATATTGTTACACGTAGTTCTTGGCTGTTGGTGTTGGACTCTAACCGTTGTCTAAACTCGTCAGTGCTTTCAACCTAAGGTTAGGTTTGTTACTTATTGAGTACATGAGGTCAATTGTACTCATACTACACTTTTGCACCTTGCGTGCAGATTTTAGAGCTGATGTTGATGTGTATGGCGGGAGCTAGCTTTAAAGATGTACATGTATTCCCATTGTAGCTGCCTCTTGCTCATAGTAGCTTTAGATTTATAAAAATCTATTTATGTACATTTCAAACAGATGATGTATTTATTTCATACCAGCTTTGTAAACCCTAAATCTTAGAAGCTCATGATTTGTACTACCAATCCTTGGGATTTTTGTATAAAAGTTTAGTTATTTCATCATTATTTTCTCAATAAATCTCATTTGAAATTGGAAAAATTGTTAAATTGGCTTACCTGGTTAGGTGTCATCACGATTAGTTAGATTTTAGATCGTGACAGGAGTCCGTGTACTCATGAGTTTTCTGACTTGAGATGTTACCGTTGATTTGGTATTGACCATTACGCATTCCACTTGAGGAAATATCCGATAATTGAGGATTTTGCATTCATTGTTCAGCTATAGACCATACTATTTGCCTATATTTGTACTCATTGTTTACTTACCATGTTTCGTACTTGTCTACTTTGTTATATTTGATTTACTAGACTACTAGTAAGTGTCAATATTGACCCCTCTTCACTACCTCTTCGAGGTTAGGCTAGATACTTACTGCGTACGCGTGGAGTTACGTACCCATGCTGCACTTCTACACTAAATATGCAGGATCTGACAGGTTTATTTGGTTGTCATTTGGGCGCATAGGCACAGCTGCTGAAGGGACTTTATGGTGAGCTTAATTCCATGCTACGATTCGCACCACACGGAGTTTTCATCATAATTATTTACTTTATCCTGTCTATCTCGTATTCCAGACAGATGTTGTATTGTTATTGTACTTCCTAGTAGATGCTCATTCATTTGTGACACCGGGCTTTTGGGGTGTTCTAGAATTTATTTAAGATTTGCTTTACATTGACACACTATTACTTTATATTGTAATTAAATTGTACGTATCTACGATTTTTAATACATTTATCTCTCTATCTAATAAGATTCATGATTTCAATGACAATAAAATGAATAATTAATTTGGTAGTTCACCATTGGCTTGCCTAACGACGACGTTGGGCGCCATCAAGATCTATATTGAGATTTGGATCATGACATCCTTAGACACTGTAAATTCACTATGACCAGCTTTAACTATTTCTAGAACAGTCTGATATGCAAATATAAGATCTTTCTTTTCAATCTTCTTTGATAAAATCGGTATATCCTCAAGCTTTTTTCAATAGTAAAGTGTTCTTCTCAGCCTTTCTTGTTGTCTTTGATCAAATCTTAGTAACAACAGCTTCGACTATACTAAACTCGCTTATGACTGGTAGCACCTATGAACCTAGAGCTCTGATACCAACTTGTCACGCAACAAATTTCCTTCCGTAGGATGCCATGACGACACCTTATCTCTAAGACTAGGTAATCCTAACACTTACTGAATTAAAGACATAATTTAACCACAACAACTACAAAGCATGAAACTAAAATTTCAATTGTAAAACCAATGATCCTAAGTACAATACAATACCCTAGAACGGGTAGTACAAGTCATCAGCTCTACTAAGTTTGGTAGAAAATCCCTACATATAACTATTTAGATTAGAATTAAACAGTACAAATACAATAACAGAAGGTGATTCAGAGGCATGTGAATGCAACTCCAGGTTTACCTTGAGTCTCCCCAACAATGCTCGACCAACTAGCTAATAATCGACAATATCTGAGGCACCTGAATCTGCACAAAATATATGCAAAAACGTAGTATGAGTACACCACAACTGTACCCAGTAAGTATGAAGACTGACCTCGGTGGAGTAGTGACGAGGAAAAATCAAGACACCTACTGGACTAAACAACCTGAACAAGTATAAATGTAGAACTAAAGGGGAACACTATCAATATAAAGCTAGGCATGATGACAATAATAATACAATGTTTATAATAGGGACTAAAAGCAATAGTTAGCAACGAGGCACAACAGGTAATAACACTGTAGAGTAAGCTGAACGCAGTTCAAATCCGATAAAACCAAATAAAGGAAAACAAGTGACAACTCGATAGGAACAACTGCTTTCACACCAGGTTTATCCAAGAATTTCCATGAGGTACCAAACCTCAAAATCACAAATCACGGGTCCCAGTTTGTGAACCGTAATCACTTGATTTTTTTAGCACACATTATAATTCATAACAGCATGGACGACTCGCATGCCAAGGGAGTGACAATATCCAATATCCGCACGGACCACTCACGTGCCAATAATAACAATGACTCATGACCGCACAGACAACTCACGTGCCGATAGAATAACTCTCACACAGAAGGCAAATAAACAAGAGTACATGTAAATGGTCAATAACATCAAGATTCATCTTCCTAAACTGATATGGGTAATTAAAGTTTGTGTATGCTTGTGCAAGTGTCCTACCACAATTCAAGTCAACAAGTAAGAGTAGAGACAGTGAATGACACATAAGAAACTATCACCACAAAATGTATAGTGTAATAAAGACAACAATGAAATTGAAACAACGAATAGTACAATAAGATTAGCTACACAGAACTAAGCAAATAGTGCAATACGGAGAAAGACAATTAATAGTATGCTAAGGAAAAAAAAGTCAAAGACATGTACAATAGAATGGGTAAATATCAACAAGAGTTACCACCGATGTACCATCTCGTAATCTCAAATCACAAAATAAATCACAATCTTTTATCACCGCGACACCCTTTACATTTATTTTTGAAAATCATTTTTCCTGAAATAGCATCCTGCGTTTTAGCCCACCTTAACACATCGCATGGCTTCTAATAGTTCCACTACTAGTCACGCGTATCAAGACCACCTTATCTCAACGCATGTGTTTCAACTCCCAGACCTTATACCACAACATGCATATCAATAGTAACAACAACACGGTAGAAATATCGTACAAACTCCCAAACAATCCTCCCAACAATAACACGTGTGCCAAAACATAACAACTCAATAAATGACTTTCACAATATGTGCCCATATACCACAACATTTATTCCAAACAGTTCCAATATCACAACCACGCATAGCGCTCAGCTCAACAACACCGAATACAACAACAACAATAACAATAACATGAGAATACGATAAGTAAATCAACTTAGAAACTTCAGAACACAAAGAAACGGTGGAACGAGCTCACAAAGAAAGACACAACAGGAAATAATGGTCTCAACAAGAATAGCTCAACAAGGAAGAGAAATGTGTAGCAATGATTCCACAAAAGTAAAATTCGATGATAAGAGAGATAACATGGATCAATGATTCCAAATAAGGATAATTCAACAATGAAAAGGGATAACAAAACTTCGTTTAAGGTCGAGCAATTACGGAAGAGATACAATAAATTCAATTAAGGATAAACAATTATGAAAAAGATAATGATAACTTCAATTAAGGATAGACTATTACGAAAAAGATAATAATAACTTCAATTAAGGATAAACAATTACGGAAAGGAAAGCATGACAATAAAAGAGGCAACAACTTCAGTTAAGGCACAATAGAGTTTAATCGACAATAAGGGTAGAACACAAAGCAATTAATTTCAAATAATACATGTAAGGATGAATTTAGTAAATGGGGGATTTAACATGACAAAACAACTTCATATCTAATGAACTTAAGAACCTAAGAGACCTAAACGGTTTTCCATAAACACGCTCGAGCACGTACTCGTCACCTCGCGTACACGGCCTTCACATGACACAATTAGCACAAATGACTCAAATCCTAAGGGGTAGTTCCCCCACACAAAGTTAGGCAAGATACTTACCTCAAGAATCTAGAGCGATACTCTAAAATGACCTTCTCGAGTGAAACAACCTCCGGATAGCTCAAATATAGCCAAAATAACTTCAAATCATAAATAAAACTCATAGGAAACAATTTCGGAAAACAAAGCATCTATGTTTAGTTAAAACTAAAAAGTCAACCCCGGGCCCGCACCTCAGAACCTAACAAAATTCACAAAATCCGAACACCCATTCGATAACGAGTTCAACTATACCATAATTATCCATTTCTAATATCGAATCGACCTTCAATTCCTCATTTTACCTTTTTGAAAGATTTTATAAAATTTCATATTTTCTTCCTTTCAATTCACTAATTTAATGATATAAATAAGCATGAAATCATGAAATGTAATCATTCGCATAGAGAACACTTATCAAAATCAAACTTGTGAAGAATCCTTCTAGAATCGCTCAAAATCGAGGCTTCAAACTCAAAGAGGGACAAAAATGCCAAACCTTCGAATATATGTGATTCTTCCCAAGTTTTTCGCATTTGCGAACAGAATCACTGCATCTGCGGCCTCACATTTGTGAGAAAAGGTTTGCATATGCGAACCCAACTAGCCAGCTAGAAGTTGCACCTACGTAAGAATGAGTCGTACCTGTGACTCCCCAGAAGCACACAAACAGCCGCAAAAGCGGACATCTACGCATTTGCAATCAATGGGCCGTAAAAGCGGCCATTGCATCTGCGACAAAAAATCCGCAAAAGCGAAGCTTCCTACCACGCCTCAACATCGTAGAAGTGACAGAAACTTCGCAGAAGCGGCTCCACATCTGCGATCAAACCTCTGTAGATGCGGATACACTAGAACACTGCCCAACAGCCGCAACCAAAAATTTCCAACGCAATTTGAACCTCATCTGAAACTCATTCGAGCCACTCGGGACCCCGTCCGAATATACCAACAAGTCTTATAATATAATACGGACCTACTCGAGGACTCAAATTACATGAAATAACGTCGAAACTACTAATCGCACCACGAATTGAACTTATGAATTTTCAAATCTCCCAACTTCAAAAACTCGTACCGTAACACATCAAACCAACTTGGAATGACGTCTAATTTTGCATGCAAGTTCAAAATGACATAACAGAGCTAATAAAACTCCCTAACTCAAAATCTAAACCCTATATTAACAAAGTCAACTCATGGTCATACCTCTCAACCTTCCAAAACTTCAACTTTTCAATTTTTGCCAAAATGCTTCAAATTATCATACGGACCTCCAAATCCAAATCCGGACACACGCCTAGGTCCAAAATCACCATACAAAGCTATTGGAATCATCAAAATGTCATTTTGGAGTTGTCTACACAAAAGTCAAATTCCAGTCAACTCTTACCGCTCACGCTTCTAAAACAAGAATCTTTATTCCAAATTGACCCCGAATCATCCGAAAATTGAACTCAATCATACACGTAAGTCATAACACATAATACGAAGCTACTCAAGACCTTAAGCCGTCGAACGAGAGGCTAATTCTTAAAACGACCAGTCGGGTCGTTATAATACTTATATAGGTTGAAATACACGCTTTTGATTCTTCCAGACCTATCAAAAAAGAAAATATAAACTTGTGTTTATTCACGAGAATCAATATACAAAATGATCACTTACCTGAGATAAATAAAATTGTGACTTCTTTTATCTCAAAAGAAACTTGTGCAGAGCAAGAATATGCAAAATAAACAAACAAAAATTCCCATACCATTAATGGTGAGGGATGAATGGGTCAAAATATGATCACACACGGTCTATAGCTAGGATGACAGGCAACCGCAAACCCACGAATCGGTATGAGGGAACGTCCCAAAGGTTAAAGATGGGACATCCGTGCATTGTCGTTTAGTTTTATCGTAGTGAACGCCCCTTAATTTGTCGTCAGGTAAATCCCCTATTATATATGGGGGATTTTAGGTCTTGTAAAAGGAGATTGGAGAATATACAAAACTACTTTCTCTCTTCTTTTAGAATCTCTCTCTCTCTCTCTCTATCTCTGAATATATCTCTATTATCTCTTTGTTAAAATGATCCAAGAGTTTATTATCTTCGACTATGATTTACCCCTTCCATCTTTGGTTGATTTGCTTAAAAAGAACTAAAAATCTTTTTAACCAAATAATTTGGTACCGTCTGTGGGGATTTCCATAGTCGAAATCATAGTTATCATCCAGGTTATCAAAAGCAACAATCACTGTTCTTCATACCCCATAAGAACTAACAATGGCGAAAAAAGAAGCAAGGTTGAAGATGATAGCAGATGTCTCAAACAACCTATTAGGCTCCCTCGACGAAGCCAGTATGGAAGATACCGAGAATACAATACCAAGCGGTATACCGGAGGGGTAGATCTCACCCTCCCCACATGGGGATCTGATAGTCTTGCGTGAAAAATGAGCTTCCACGTCCACAGCGAGAGAAACACCACCAACGATCAAAAAGCTACTAGAGGAGTGGTTGACATGTTCCCTAAGCTATATGCTCAAAAATCCCCCTCAAGGAAATGTCAAAGACTCGCTGATTGCAGAAATCACAGTTGCCACCGGCGAGCCAGGCTCTACGTGAACGAACAACACCCGCATGGTCATCGAGGCAAGCGACAGTGCACTCACAACCATTTTAAAGAAAATGGAAGAAATGGAAAAAAAATACTTCGCGATCAAATGAAAGAGCATCAGGAAAGGGTTGACAAAATACCTGGCTCCCCTAAACTACTACCAAAACGTGATGTGGGAAGGTTCGTCGAATAGCCATACAACGAAGAAGATGCTCCTCACCCCATCCCGAAAACCTTCAAAATGCCACCATACTTGAGAATATACGACGGGATCACGAATCCAAAAGATCATCTAATCCACTACGTTGTCGCGGTAAAGGTCAATGACCTGTCAAAAGAACAAGTGCCATCTGTGCTGCTGAAAAAGTTCAGTGAGACTTTGACAGGAGGAGCATTGACATGGTACTCCCAACTACCAGCTCGATCAATATCAACGTTCGAGGAGATGGCGGACAAATTTGCTACCGCCCATACAGGAGCTAAAAGGCCGAAACTAGGGTCAACGACATCTTCGCCATCAGGCAAACAGTGGGCGAGGGACTTAGAGACTTCCTAGCCCGATTCAACAGAGTAAGAATGGGACTACCAAATGTGTCGAAAGGAATGGCAGTCGCGGCCTTCCAAAATGGGTTAAATAGGAACGGATCAAAGGCAACCAAAAAAATTCTCAACAGACTCATAAAATACCCCCCACCACGTGGGAAGAAATTCATAGTGCCTACTACGCTGAGGTAAGGGCAGGAGAAGATGATCTTCATGGGCCAACTCAGCGATTAAAGTCGGTTCAAACTGAGGCAAGAAGGGACAGACACAACGATGGGCGAAGATATCAGCCCCGGTGTTTCAATCGAGAAAGACATCAGCCTTATGTCAGAACATCTAACCCGCCTCCTCCGAGACATACAGATGTTGTGCTACGACACACCGCACCCCTTCGAAACAAAAGAGGTATGCCTCCACTATTATCTGCTCATAACTTTGATGTTTCCCTTTCAGATATAGTGTATGCACTAGAGAAGCTGGGCACGAAGGTACAATGGCCACCAAAAATGAAATCTGATCCGAGCGCAAGAAGGTCAAATGTCCTCTGCAAATTCTATTAGGAAAAAGGACACAAGACTGAGGATTGCATAGGCCTGCGACAAGATGTGGTCAGAATGTTGAACCAGGGGTACCTAAAAGAACTACTCAGCAATAAAGGAAGGGTCAACTTCGCGAGAGGACGCGACCCCTCTCAAGGACCTCAAAACCACCATCGCCGACATGCACCATACAGATGATCATTGGAGGCGGCAATGATTCAGTGATTAACCATGTGAAATTCACCACCACACAAACTCAAACGAACGGTTGCTCACAAACGATATGACGACTTCGAAGACAGTATCATCTTAGAAAAGTCAGATGCCGACGGTTTGTCTTTCCCCCATTATGATGCTTTAGTTATAACTTTACGCATCACTGATACAGATGTAAAAAGAATCATGGTAGACGACGAAAGCAGTGCGTGTATTATCCACCCGAGAGTCCTCGTGCAAATGAGGCTCGACGATAGAATAATACCGCATTACATAATACTAACGGGTTTTAACAATGCAGTAGAGCGGATGTTCGGGGAAATAGTGATGCCTGTCTTGGCAGGGGGAGTCATATTGGAAACCACATTCCACGTCATGAACCAAGAAACAACCTATAATGCCATCATAAGACGCCCATGGATACACGCCATGTGAGCCATCCCCTCGAGCTATTATCAAGTGATCAAATTTCCCACACCATGGGTAGTATTCAGCATTCAAGCGAACCGCGTACTGACCAAGAATGCTATCGGATCGCACAGGATTACACGCATACCAAATAGATAAAAGGAGAAAGCGCAGAGGCATAACAATCAGCCATGTCAGGAACTAAACCCGACCCACCAGCAGAAGTCAACAGAGACCCAGAAATTATAGAAGCTTGCAAGGCAACTATAGAAAACCTCAACCCGGTCTAACTGGATGATGCCGAAAACATAAGAAAGGCTTACACTGGGCACAACCTCCCGTAACCAGGTAAGTATCATGAATTCTTAACAAACAATGCCGGCTTATTTTCCTTTTCCCACTTAGATATGCCGGGGATCCCTAGGGATATCGCCACGCATAGGTTGAATGTTGACCCTCTCTACCCGCCAGTACGGCAGGCGAGGAGAAAATTCAATGCCGCACTCAATGAGGCAGTCAGTGAAGAAGTGGACAAATTGCTCACCAACGGTTCCATCAGAGAGTCAAAGTACCCCCAGTGGATCGCCAACGTGGTCATGGTAAGGCATGACCGAAAGATTCCTTCCGCTTACCCTATGTCGACCAACTTATCGATGCGACAACATGACATGAACTGCTGAGCTTTTTGGATGCCTACTTTGGCTACAACCAAATCCTAATGGCCGAGGAGGACCAGGAAAAGACAACTTTTATCACTCACCAAAGGACCTACTGCTATAAAGTGATGCTGTTTGGACTCAAGAACGTAGGGGCCACTTATTAGAGATTGGTCACCAAGATGTTCAAAGAACAGCTCGGCGAAACGATGGAGGGTATATTGACGATATGCTAGTAAAATCAGCAAAAAAGGAGGATCACATTAATCACTTGAAAGAAGCTTTCGAGATATTGAGATAGTAGGGGATGAAGTTGAATCTGGAAAAATGCGCCTTCGGCGTGGGCTCAAGGAAATTCCTGGGTTTTCTCGTATCACAACGAGGGATCAAAGTCAACCCTGATCAAATCAAGGCCATCGATGCAATACCTGAGGTACTGACCAGTAAGAAACAGGTACGGAAGCTAATAGGGAGAATAACCGCCTTGTCGAGATTCATTTCACGGTCCTCAGACAGATGTCATAAGTTCTTCAACGTACCAAGAAAGGATCAGTGGCTATAATGGAATGAGGAATGCATTGACGCCCTGAAGAAGCTAAAAGCATACCTATCTTCACCGCCACTACTCGTCAAAGAGAACCCAGGCGAATGTTAGCTCATGTATTTGGTAGTATTGAGGTCGCTGTCAGTGTAGTCTTGGTTCGCAAAAACAAAGGTACACAATCCCCTATTTACTATATCAGCAAAACCTTAATAGACGCCGAGACAAGGTACCCTCACCTTGAAAAACTAGCTCTGTCACTATTCATAGCTTCACACAAGCTTAGACCTTATTTCCAATGCCACTCCATAAAGGTAATAACAACCTCCCCCTAAGGGCTGTCCTGCATAAGCCCGAGCTCTCAGGCAGACCCACCAAATGGGCAATAGAACTCAGCGAGCACGACATAACTTACCAACCGCGAACTACCATCAAGTCACAAGTACTCGCTGATTTTGTCCTCCGACTTCAGCGCAGAGATATTGCCAAAGGCGAAACAAGAAGTGCTTCGCACTTCCATGTACCGACCTCTGGACCCTCTACGCTAATGGTGCTTCAAATGCCTCGGGATCGGGATTGGGACTCGTCCTCAAAGTCCCTATGGGCAAAGTAATTCTCCAGCCTATATGATGCCCCGAGATGACTAACAACGAGGCCGAGTATGAAGCTGTGATTGCAGGTTTGAAGTTAGCCCTTAAATACGGCGCTCGATGGATCATCCTCCACTGTGACTCTCAACTCATCGTAAATCATGTCACCGGGACTTTCCAGATCAAAGAGCAAAGACTGCAGAAATATTAGTCGGAAATCCATAAGTTACTGTCAGAGTTCAACGAATGCCACCTCGATCAGATCCCTAGAGCACAAAACATTAAAGCAGATGGCCTCGCCAAATTGGCTACGACCACCAAGAATATCAACAAGGAGAATGTGGTCACCCTCCTTCACTCGGCCATAGATAATGTCGAGGTACTCTCCCTAAATCTAACTTGTGACTAGCGTAATTGCTTTGTGTCCTACTTATAGGACAGAACACCCCCGTAAGACAAAAAAGAAGCCAAGAAACTCCAAATACAAGTGGCTCGATACAACCTGGTAAATCATGACCTCTACAAGAGAACATTCGGCGGCCCCTTAGCCAAATGTCTCGGACCGCACCAAACAAGGCAAGTGCTAGAGGAAGTACACGAGGGTCATTGCGGCGCACATACTGGGAATCGCGCCCTCATTCGATGTCTCATTGTCACTGGCTATTGCTGGCCTACAATGAAAAAAAAAGTAGCCGATTATGTCCAGAGATGCGAGCAATACCAAAAGCACACGCCTATGATACATCAAGCAGGAAAACTGCTCCATTCGGCCACCTCGCCATGGCCTTTCATAAAGTGGGGAATGGATATAGTCGGCCCTCTGCCAGCCAAGTGAGGAAAGGTACGTTTTCTTTTAGTTTTAACTGACTATTTATCTAAATGGGTGGAAGCAGGTGCGTACGCTCAAATACGTGAACATGAGGTCATCGCCTTTATATGGAAAAATATTTTATGTCGCTTTGGTATCCCCAAAGAAATCAGTTGCGATAATGGACCTCAGTTCATCGAAAAGAGAACGACTGAGTTCTTCGAAAAATGGCACATCAAGTGGATACTCTCCACGCCATACCATCCCGCTGCCAATGGCCAAGCCGAGTCCTCCAACAAAGTGATATTAAACATACTGAAAAAGAAGCTCGAAGAAGTTAAAGGGCTATGGCTCGAACTACTACTTGAAGTATTATGGGCATATCGAATAATGCCAAAGTCTAGCACGGGAGAAACGCCATACTCACTGGTCTACGGGACCGACACATTCATACCCGTCGAGGTTAGGGAACCCAGCCTAAGACACTCCCATATAAGCGGAGTAGATAACAATGAAACTAGGTTACAAGACCTAGATAAAGTTGAAGAATGGAGAGACATGGCCTACATAAGGATGATAGCCCAGAAGCAACAAGTAGAGAGATACTACAACAAAAAATCCAAGGTAAGATTACTCAAAGTCGGTGACTACGTTCTCAAGGACAAAACATTTGCATCAAAAGACCCGAATGAGGGAAAATTAGGAACGAACTGGGATGGAACGTATAAAATCATAGTAGTAGCAAACAAAAGAGCATTCCAACTGGAAACAATGGAGAGCAAACTGCTCCAAAATAACTGGAACATCGCACATCTCAAGTACTTCCACTTCTGAAAGGCGTCACCTAAGTTGCACTCTTTTTCCCTCACCCGAGTTTTGTCCCAATCGGGTTTTCTCGAAGAGGTTTTTAACAAGGCGGCGAGGGGGATACCTTGTGGATCAGCGCGTCGTTCATCACCGCGGCCCATCAGCACGATCTCCAGGCCGAAGTGATAAAGGGACTACACAAGTCAATCTTCATTGTATGAACAGGTATTTCCATTGTATAAACAAGAATTCTCCAGTATATGAATAGAAATCTCCATTATATGACCGCAAATATCCAAATGGTCAAGGCCATCGACATTAGTTTGACCTTGATTGAACCACGATGGATACTACTTTGACCATAGTCGAAGCAACATCCAAATGGCCAAGACCATCGATATTAGTTCGACCTAGATCAAACCACGACAGATACTACTTCGATCACGGTCGAAGAAACATCCCAATGGCCAAGGCGCTCAATATTAGGTCTAATTCGATCGAACCATGATGGATACTACTTCAACCACGATCGAAGCAACATCCCAATGGCCAAGGCCATCGACATTAGTTCGACCTCGATCGAACCACGACGGATACTACTTCAACCACAGTCAAAGCAACATCCAAATGGCCAAGGCCATCGACACTAGTTTGACCTCGATCGAACCAAGATGGATACTACTTCGACCACGATCGAAGAACCATCCAAATGGCCAAGGCCATCGACATTAGTTCGACCTCGATCGAACCATGACGGATACTACTTCGACTACGGTCGAAGCAACATCCAAATGGCCAAGGTCATCGACATTAGTTCGACCTTGATCGAACCACGACAGATACTACTTCGACCACGATCGAAGTAACATCCCAATGGCCAAGGCCATCGACATCAGTTTAAACTCGATCGAACCACGGCGGATACTACTTCAACCATGGTCGAAGCAACATCCAAATGGCCAAGGCCATCGACATTAGTTTGACCTCGATCGAACCGTGATGGATACTACTTTGACCACGGTCAAAGCAACATCCTAATGGCCAAGGCCATCTACATTAGTTCGACTTCGATCGAACCATGACGGATACTACTTCGACCACGATCGAAGCAACATCCCAATAGCGAAGGCCATCGACATTAGTTTGACCTCGATCGAACCACGACATATACTACTTCGACCACGATCGAAGCAATATCCAAATAGACAAGGCCATCGACATTAGTTCGACTTTGTTCGAACCATGACAGATACCACTTCGACCACGATTGAAGCAACATCCAAATGGCCAAGGCCATCAAGATTAGTTTGACCTCGATCGAACCACGACGGATACTACTTCGACCACGGTCGAAGCAACATCCAAATGGCCAAGGCCATCGACATTAGTCTGACCTTGATCGAACCATGACAGATACTACTTCGACCATGATCGAAGAAACATCCCAATGGCCAAGGCCATTGACATTAGTTTGACCTTAATCAAACCACAACGGATACTATTCGACCACGATCGAAGCAATATCCCAATGGCCAAGGCCATCGACATTAGTTCGACTTCGATCAAACCACGACGGATACTACTTCGACCACGATCAAAGCAATATCCCAATGGCCAAGGCCATCGACATTAGTTCAACTTCGATCGAACCATGACGGATACTACTTCGACCACGATCTAAGCAACATCCCAATGGACAAGGACATCGACATTAGTTTGACCTTGATCGAACCACGAAGGATACTACTTCGACCATGATCGAAGCAACATCCCAATGGCCAAGGCCATCGACATTAGTTCGACCTTGATCGAACCACGATGGATACTACTTCGACCATGATCAAAGCAATATCCCAATGGCCAATGCCATCGACATTAGTTTGACTTTGATCGAACTACGATAGAAACTACTTCGACCACGATCGAAGCAACATCCTAATGGCCAAGGCCATTGACATAGTTTGACTTCGATCGAACCACGACGGATACTACTTCGACAACGATCGAAGCAATATCCCAATGGCTAAGGCCATCGACATTAGTTTGACCCCGGTCAAACCACGATGAAACGTATTTTTAATAGTCAAAACATCCCTACAGAAACTAAATATCATGCAACAAACCAAAAAGGGAAAACGGCGAATAAACAAAGAGACAAAAGTGAAGTTTATATTACAACAAAAATATTATTTACATTCGTCCCTGCAGACAAGCCCTAGTACAACCCACGCTCGAAAATTCTTAAACAAAATGTACAAAAACTACTGGTCGGCTTTAGAAGGGTAGGCGTCTTCATACCACGAGTCTGAATCAAAATGATTCACGTTGTCAGAGGAGACACCCTCACCATCAGGAGTGTCAAGGTCGTACCCGCACGACTCACGAGCTGTACGTGTTTTAGCATACAGCTGGAGGAAAAGCCGAGCCTCCGTATAAACCTATATCTCATACAAGCAACGAGGCAAGCCCTAACCAGCTGGAGGACGAGTTGTAGAGAGCATAGAACGACAGTCTGTTTCCTCTGCCCTCGGCGTAGCTACTTGCCTTTGCAATAGGGACAACTCCTCCCCTAACTCCCCAATATGCCTTTCGAGTTCCCCAACTCGAAGATCGGAGGTATCTCTTTCTCGGGTCAGTTCCAATCTGGATACGCGGAGGGCATCCTCCAATGAGACAGTCTCAGAGATAGCGGTGGCTAACTTATCAGCATTTGCATTTAACTCGCCCTTGAGTCCGCCGATCTCCATTGTCTTGGCATTCAACTCGATTTGCAAGCCGGCCACCTTTACCTGCAGGTCGGCATTCTCCGCCCTCACCCCTTGACTAAGTTCAAGTTCATCCTCCCTCGCCTTTAGCAGGACCTCCAGCTTGCTGTTACGGGCAATAGCCCTCATGAGCTCCGTGTCCTTCTCCTCCAGCTCTGCCACCCTACGCTCCAATTGGGCCTCCCGCTGCTTAAGCCCCTCGTGGAACACTTGGAACTCAGGATCCTGATAGAAGATATCGGCCATTGCTCGATGCTTATCACGGTACTATTGATATTTCATTGACATCTTCTTATAGAGGTCTGTCCTCTTTCATTCACGATGATCCCTTCCCACCTCCATGACGATGGTCTAAAAAAAGGAGCAAAGTTAAACACCATTTCCATACCAATCCCACAACACAAATAAAAGTAAAAGGAATCTACATGTAGGGCCATGCCGGCGACCTTCCGAGATAGATCCGCATCATTCATTACCCCGAGCATCTCGTTTTCAGGAGCGGCGCATAAAGGGTCGAGGGTCGACGTAACCTGCTCACTATTCAGCAACAAGTGTAACCCTCCATAATTATCACATGATGGTCAGACCCATCCGTCCTCACCTCTACGTAGGTGTGGCAACTCAAAAACTCATTAATGTCCTCGGGGGCGATGTCAGAACCTGACCCGTCCGCTTCCACATAAGAACCCCCAACCTTGGATGACGCACCCCCTTCGACGGAACGCGCCGAACTAGCCCTAGGGTTGAATCTCTCCTCGTGGGCTGATCTCCCCGACAAAATGGCGTCAGCCATAAACACGGGCACCGGGGCCGTCTGAGACGCTCTACCCCCATCAGCTTCAGTGGCCACCCCTTTTGCCAGCTCCAATCTTCTCCTTTTTCTCTCTAATGGCTCATCTCCATTAGGAGATTCATCGGTAGGATGAGGGGCCGACGCCGAGAAGACAGTGTCTCTCGTAGCTGCAGTGACGGGCATGGTCCCCTGCTGAAGAAGTAGAGGATGACCCTCCCGGACAGATGCACACAAAATGTCTTGAGTATCTATGGCAGCAGCAGGTCATCTAAAAGCGGGGACTGGCGCCTTTTTCCTAGAAGCTCCCCGACCTACCATCATAAAAAAAAGAAATTATTATATGGTTAGACAGGGTCATACGACCGCCAACGCCGTAAATCAGAAATCTACCTGAGGAAACCTTAGGGCCATAATGTTGTACGAAGGCAGTCCAAGTTTGTGTCTCCTCCGTATGGGGAAGCAAGCTAGTGACCCAGTTCCTAAGACCGGTAACGGGTTGGGGTGGGCGTGCCATAGCTGTAAAACAAGCAGTCAGAAGCAATATTTACGGAAGACGAAGAGTCTAATGAACCATGGTACTTACGATTTTTATTCCACTTCTCTGGAAACAGGCGGGGTTAGAAACCATGTGCTCAGTCTTGATGAAGAAATATTTGTGCTAATACTTATGGCTCAACAAATCGTATGTCCCAACCACCAACCCCTTATTGCCGCGAGCCCTTAGGTTCCCCATGGTGCCCCTATAGAAATCGGGTGAAAATAAATGCAAGAGGTGGTGCACGGAGACGTCTCCCTCGGCTAATTCCGCGTACTTAGCCAACAGAAGAAGCACCTTGAACGTGTATGGCATGAGTTGAGCCGTGCAAATGTGATAGAATTTGCAGAACTCGTCCACCAAAAGAAAAGGAGGAAGTGTGTAACCAATCGTAAAAGGGTACTCATAGAAAGCACAATACCCTGGTCTATGAACGTCAACATAATCCCCCTCTGCCAGAGCCATCTCTACATGAGTGGGGATATCATATTTTATGCGTAGAGCATCGAGATGAGTTTGATCGGTCTCCAAGAGTATAGGACTCGGAGCGGGAGGTGGGTTCTTGCTGAAGTCACTCCGAGATGAGGGATGCCTCGGTAGTAACACCTCCACTGTAAGAGGACTGTCGTCTTCCTCCACCTCCACCTCTCCACTATCGAAGAAAGGTACTGCACTCACCGGTATGATTTTGGAAACCTCCTTATTAGGATGGCGAGACTTTGGAATGATTTTGTTTAAAGAAAGCAAGCCATACCAATGGAGAGAAAGAGAAGAAGACTTACGATCGGGAATGAGAATGAGAAAATGTAAAAACGGAAGAATAGGACTAAAGAACTCTCAGGAATAGCTAAAGTTTTTGATGAAATTGAACCCCTCACCTATTTATAGGGTTGTATGGCGCCCGAATCGAGGCAGTAAGTCTCAAATCAGTGCAGGAAACCAAGCACCAAACCGTCAATCTTTCTGCCTTGAAAACCCGCGCAATGATGATATATGCGAGAGTTGACGTCAACGAGGGTGGCGTGTACATCTAAATTTCCCACCAAATGAGGGAATCATCTCTTATTGGTTGCTTCGTCAGATTTCACCAAATTCAAATTTTTCCTAAAAGAGGCATAAGGTCTGCTCACCAAGGACGCATTCCGCTGCGACCTCGACGAGCAGAGGGACTAACTGTATGGGTCAAAATGTGACCACCCACAATCTATAGCTAGGACGACAGGCAACCGCAAACCCACGAGTCAGTATGAGGGAACGTCCCAAAGGTTAAAGAGGGGACATCCGTGCATTGTCATTTAGTTTTATCATATTGAACACCCCTTAATTCTTTGTCCCGTCGAATTAGGGAAATCCCCTAGTATATATGGGGGATTTTAGGGCTTGTAAGAGGCAGATTGGAGAATATACAAAACTGCTTTCTCTCTTCTTTTAGAATCTTTCTCTCTCTCTCTCTATCTCTGAATATATCTCTATCATCTCTTTGTTAAAACGATCCAAGAGTTTATTATCTTCGACTACGATTTACCCCTTCCATCTTTGATTGATTTGATTAAAAAGAACTAAAAATCTTTTTAACCAAACAAGGGCAGTTGAATCTCCAAAATTGACGAACAAACACATGGAAAAATCAAAAACAAATTTTTTACTACCTATCAGTCCCTTTTAGTGTCCAAATTCAGCCAACAATTAACACAAAAACCTTCATTTTACTTTAGCAATCCGTTGAAAATCAAATGACAACATTTCTTCCATTCGTCACACTCTAAACTAGCCAATAATAGTTGAGAAACACATATACTGACATGGAAAAAGTGTCGAGGTTTTAAGCTAAATAGGCTTAAAAGAGGGTGAATGTGGAATGGAGGGCAAAATAAAAATTTTAAGTTTTCCCCTTGACAATGAGACATTGTCCCATATTGGAAGAGGAAAAAGTTTTTTATGGGTACATATACAATTGCTCTTCTCGTATCTCTTAAAGAGTTAAGAAGAAGGCAAGCCTCGCGCCATTGTCGTTATCAATCGGCTTCGACTTCGGATTTGGTCAAACGATCGATTGATTCCAATTTTGTAACGAAAAATTGAATTTGGTCAAATAATCGATTAATTCTAGTTTTGTAATGTAAAATTAACCTCTCTCTTTAATTCCCGATTTATTATTGCGTAAATAGTCATTTATTTTGTGGCATTTATGTTATAGCCGTTTTACATAAAGAACCCTTCTGAAGAGTTGCACTTCTTCAGTTTGAGCTTAACAGTGGCTATAAATACCAGTCCATTCTCTCAGATTTTCCATACGATTTTTGAGTTGTCCTCCTTTCTTCTGTATTACTTTAACTTCAAAGAAAGCAGCAGTAAGTGTGATTTGCTACCAAACTTTGTGTTCGCTAAAACATTGGGGTTTGAAGTACCACTACACCAGTATGTAATTCGTTCTATCCTGGGAGGAAATAATCCACAACATTGGGTACTAGGAGGGGGTGAAATTCCTTAAGGAAACACTGTGAATTCAATGGGCTCGGATTAACTTCTATTTCATTTATATTTCTGTTTATATGTTACTTTATTTTCTCCAAAATTATTTTATAAATACAGTATACTAACAAGATTAAGGAATTTAATTTATTTTATGTATTTGTGTTATATTCACTGTTCTTGAGATTAAAACCTTTGTAGTTTTCTACTCCGTTGGAGATTAAAATCTACGTGATTTTAACGTTTGTTTGTGTCATTCTTTTATAGAAATGACTAATGAAAATGGGCACCAGGCTATTTCGATGGTGACTGCCAATGCATCGACAAGCCGAACACAGGCGTTGGCATTTGCGAAAAGATCCAAAAAACAATTCGGGATTGATTTCAAGCGGTGGCAGCAGAAGATGTTCTTCTACTTGACTACTTTAAGTCTACAGAAGTTCATTAAGGAAGATGTTCCTGTTCTTAGCAGACTGGAGGACGATCTGTATAATGTATACAGTGGTGTGGAGATGTCAAAAGAATTCATTGCCGCTCAGTTTTTGGACTATAAAATAGTAGATAGCAAGTTTGTTATTACCCAACTCCAAGAATTGAAAGTGATTATTCACAATCTCCTTGTTGAAGGTATAAGTCGAACTAATAATGATGTTGAAAGTATTAATTTTATTATTTTTACTAATAGAATTTTCATTGAAGGTTTTGTCATCAATGAAGCATTCCAAGTTGCAGCGATGATTGAGATGTTGCCTCCTTTGTGGAAGGACTTCAAAACTACTTGAAACACAAACGCAATGAGATGTCGCTTGAGGATCTCATTATTTAGTTGAGAATTGAAGAGGACGACAAAGCTGCTGAAAAAAAGAGGTCATAGAAACTCAACAATAATGGGTTCAAACATTGTTGAGTATACTTCTCAAAATAAGAGAAAGAGGAAGTAGGCTTCTGGACCGAAAAGCAACCCAAGCAAGAAGCAGTTCAACAAAAATTGCTACAACCGTGGGAAAGCTGGACACAAATCTATAGATTGTCGTGCTCTGAAGAAAGACAAGAAGAAGGTTCAAGGAAACATGGTTGAAAAGCATGAAAAACTTGTGTGCTACGTTTTCTGAATGCAACTTGGTGGGAAGTCCTAAGGAGTGGTGGGTTGATTCTAGAGCCACTCGCCATGTTTGTGCTGTTAGGGAAGAGTTTGCTATATATGCTCCTATTGGACCCGAAGAGACGTTTTATATGGGAAATGCTACAACGGCCAAAATTGAAGGATGTGGGAAGATATTTCTGAAAATGACTTCTCGCAAGGTGGTGACTTTGAACAAGGTCCTTCATGTTCCGGAGATTAGGAAGAACTTAGTCTCTGCAGGACTTCTTGTTAATAACAGTTTTAAGTGTGTTTTTGTATCCGATAAGGTTGTAGTAAGTAAGAATAAAATGTTTGCAGGAAAAGGTTACCTCACAGAGGGCCTTTTCAAGCTGAATGTAATGGTTGTTGAGAATAATAATAAAATTTTAGCTTCGTCTTACTTACTTGAGTCAAATGAATTATGGCATATACGTTTGGGTCATGTCAACTATAAAACCTTGTAGAAAATGATTAACTTGGAAGTATTTCCTAATTTTGAACGCGACAAATCAAAATTTCAAATATGTGTGAAATCTAAGTATGTTAAACATTCTTATAAGTCAGTTGAAAGGAATTCAAATCCATTACACTTAATTCATACAGATATTTGCGACATGAAGTCAATACCATCTCGCGGTGGAAAGAAGTATTTCATAACTTTTATTGATGACAATACTTGAATTTGCTATGTTTACTTACTTAATAGTAAAGATGAAGCCATAGACACATTCAAACAATACAAAAATGAAGTTGAAACATAACTTAATAATAAAATCAAAATGATAAGACGAGATATGGGTGGTAAATATGAATCTTCTTTGAAGAAATATGTTTAAAATATGGAATTATTTATCAAACAACAGCCCTTACATTCCCCAATCCAATGGGATTGCGGAAAGAAAGAATCGTTTATTAAAGGAGATGATGAACGCATTGTTGATAAGTTCTGGTTTGCCACAGAACTTGTGGGGGGG